>CAJNIZ010046499.1:0-11895 GCA_905231905.1 Symbiodinium pilosum | reverse complement strand
CTTATAGTAGTCGTGGTAGCAGTCGCAGTAGTAGTAGTAGTAGTAGTCGTCGTCGTCGTCGTCGTCGTCGTCGTTGTCGTCGTCGTCGTCGTCGTAATCGTCGTCTTTGTTATGGTCGTGGTCGTGGTCGTGACCGTGGTCGTGGCCGTGGTCGAGGTCGACGCAGCAGCAGCAGCAGCAGCAGCAGCAGTAGTAATAGTAGTAGTAGTAGTAGCAGCAGCAGCAGCAGTCAGTAGCAGCAGTACAGTAGCAGTAGTAGGTAGCAGCAGTAAGAGGAACCACAGCAGCACAAGTCACCGTACGGACACTCTCGGTGGGTGTGCCTGAGGAGGACTCGCATTAGCAGTGAAAAACAATGCTTACGAGCATTTTGCCTTTCGACTAGGAATCTGCCTTGGGTGGCGCTTGTAGCCCCTCCCTCTAATGCTAGACTAGACACCCCCACCCACCTCCCAATACTCTTCTCATAAGCGCCCCCAAAGAATAGGCGACATTTTTAGGAATGCTGGGGGTGGGGGGGTGTGGGGCATGGATTACGTAAGCCTTAGAAACCCTAGACCCTGCCCAAATATCCAAACAACCAATAATCAGATTTCCGGCTGTTTCAGTCTCACGTAAACCTAAACCCTTACCCTAGGGATCCAAGTACACAAATAATACCTACATTGGGTCCTATAGTCTCTATAAATATGACCTACATTGGGCGATTTGGATCCCTAGGGCAATCCTTAAACCTTACTTTCTGAACTCTAAACCCTAAACCCTATACTCAGCCTGTACTCTCTGAACTCTGAAGGAAGCGACCCCGACTTGAGAACCAAAAGGTGTCCGGCTGAACATTTCGGGGAGGTAAAGATCTTCCTGAGGGTTGAGGTTTAGGGCTTAGGGTTTAGGGTTTAGGGTTTAGGGCTTAGGGTTTAGGGTAGAGGGGTTCTAGGGTTCATGTTATGGTCCTATTAAGGGGGTTCCATGGCTCAGATTATGGTTCCGGTAGATGAGTGCTAGTACATGTAGTTACAGGGTTTAGGATTCAGGGTTCAAGGAATAATGAGGTTTCATATTATGATCCCATTAAGTTAAGGGGGTTCTAATACATATAATTTTAGGGTTTAGGATTCAGGTTTTAGGGAATAAAGAGGGTTTAGGGTTGAGGCCCTGCTGTATGTATAGTCAGCGTACATTCCGCATCTGCCACATGGTATGGAACGAGTCGTTGTAATCCACACGGCATGTTGAGATGTTGCCCACCGGAAAGGCCGATACCCCCACGAAACGTCGCCCCCTCTCCCCAAAACATCAATCCGCTGCCCTCTCCCTGACGGTAGGCATTCACTATAAGGCTTGGGTCGCTGTTGTTAGGGGAGGGGACCAAACAGCATCGAAACAGCTCCTTGAGCAAAGGAAGACATGCTCTCGATGTGGCCTGCATCAAAGCAGAGACGGGTGGGAGAGCGGCGTAGGGTTTAGGCCTTGGGCTTACGGTTTAATAGGGATTTAGGGTTTGCAGTTCATGGCCGGGTCCATGTAATACAAGGATGAGCAAGAAACAACAGCGAAACAGCCCTTCATTAGTCCTCATGGTGTTTCTGTTTCAAGTCTCTAGCAACGCTTCCCGGGACCAGAATCATGCTTAGGTTGAGTTTATAGGGTTGAGCTTTAGGGGTTTCCTGGGTAACCAAACATGCAGAAAAAGAAGTGCAATGATGCCATGGATATTCTCGAAGCAACCCCCCTGGGTAAGGACCCTACGGTACAAATGTGTTTTTTCGGGACCTATTATTTCCCCCTGGATTCTTGTTTTCGAGCTGGTTCCGATTTATAAAGACCGCTTATTGAACTACGAGCAGAACGGATGCCCCAAAGTCCTCGAATCCTGGATTGTTGAAACCCAGGTTACCTGGCTCTGGTTCGGGTCCATAGAAATCCTTCATGTATTCACCCTACAAAGCCACGAAATGCGTTTGCAAGCAGAAAACGCGCGCTCAGGGTTTCCGTAGGCCAAGCCTCGAAACTGCGGACCCTATGCGTATCATATGACCGCACTAGGTCCTAATTTGGATGATTGGGGTGGTTAAAACCATCTCATAAAACTTGGTCTCACAGGAATACCTGAAGAGGCTCTGTTCAACCCTCAACCCTGTATCCAAAACCCCTAACCTGTGGGAGCGCACGCCTGGAGCAGATCACAGTCGCGCTTCAGGCTCCGAGTCCGGCGGCTCGATTCCTGCGGAAGCCAGCCAGTTTAGGGTTTAGGGCTTTAGGGGTTTAGGGATTTAGGGTTCAGGGTTTGGGGTTTACGGCTTGGGGTTTTAGGGTGTAGAGTTTAGGTTTTAGGGCTTAGGGTTTAGGGCTTAGGATTTAAGGTTCAGGGTTTAGGGAGGTGACTTGAGGGGTCTTAATTCAAGCCCTACATCCATCAATCCCCAAGAGGGACCCCTACAATCAACTAGTAGGGCGCATATATTCTTAGTGTCATTATTAGTCAGGGAGCCCAGCCAGTATCTCAGGAATATGCTTTGAATCAAATTAAGGTTCCTAGAATGATGTAACGTATCTTTCTTAAATTCAAGGGTAAGTAATGGCCCTTCGGGTTAGGGTATCCTATTTTGAAAAATGCCTTGTCAGTGTTCAGGTTCGGCTTTGCATCCATGCTGAAAACACGGTATAATCCCTGCTTCCATTTGATGTTCCATTCTCCTTTCCCTTTGTTTCTCCATTATCGGGTTAGAAAGCCTAAACCATTGGGTCCTGATGCTTGGGGTATACAAGGCAACCTAACTCGAAATGCGTGCTCCAGGAAGATCTTAAGACGGCCTAGGGTCCAGGGCTTCGGGAAATCTACATCAAAAAAAGCCAGGCGTATCGCAGAACGGGCACGGGAAAAGGCATGTGGCAGTTGAGCATCAAACGTGGGACGTCGATCGTGTGTGGTAGTGTAGTGTAGGGCCGTCGGACTGGGCTGCTGTTAAAGAACTTAAAGTAAAGTACCATAATGGGTGTATATATATGTACACACATAGTGACTAAAACGGTTTCCTCTATATAGTAACTTAATTTAAGTTCCTCAACAGCAACCCAGTAAAAGTGAGGAGAGTGGAGAATCAAACTGGAAGCTGGGCTTATATGGAGGATTCCCAAATTTAGGGGCTACCATTTTGGGGATCCCAATATAAAAATGTAATAGTTCAATAGTTGGGGATCTATATTGGGATCCCCTTATCTACGGAAACCGCCATATAGGGGCAAAACGGGGGGCAATAGCAGAAAATGTAATGTCGGGCCCAAGTGATTAGAATAAGGCTTTGGGATACAGTCTTCTACAACTATCTAATTGAAGGATGACTGGGAATGATATTTGTAAATAATCAGCGCTTTCTGCAGCGCAGGCAATCAACAAGAAAATTGGGCGCTAACCGTCTCGGAAGCTCAACAAGACATGCAAGAATGAGCCAACCACGGTAATCTTCGAGCGCATGGATAATTCGTTGCACCACTCTCCATATTCTCAAAATCCTGAAATCCAAGCCCTAAGCCCTGAAAACACTAGAGCCGAAAGCCCACCCTAAAATCCGCCCTAAAGCCTCAAACCCTTAATTGAACCCTTAAACCCATATCCCTCCACCTAGGGAAAAGACCCTGCAAGGAGGACTCCTTTAAAAGGGGGTGTACAATGGATTCCAGAGGTTCTTTGCAAATCTGTCCTACTAGGGTTCCACCCTGAACCCTACACCTATAATCCAAAACCCTTCCATCTAGGGTAGATTCCCTGGGCAGGACTCGAAGAAGGACTCCTTCAAAGGGGATTATGCAGGGAATCCAGCTTCTCGGAAGATCTATCCTGCTGGGGGCCCCACCTAAGCCCGCAACCCTAAACCCTACAACATATTCCCTTATTCCCTACTAGACCCTATTTAATCCCTAAACCCTAAACCCAAATCCCTTCACCTGAGGCAGATCCCTGGAAACCCCCAAACAGGCAAACCGTCTAAGAAGGCGTCCTTCAAACGGGATTGTAGAACGGAATCCAGTGGTTGAGGCTCTGTCCTACTTGGGAGGTCCCCCATAGACCCTAAATCTAGGTTAGATTCCCTGTAACCCCCAACCAGACAGACCCTCCAAGAAGGACTCCTTCAAAGGGGATTACACAGAAAACAATACGAGCCCGAGGTTCTCAGAAGTTCTGTCCTGTTTGGGTTCCCCCCTAAACTCTAAAGGGTAGTTTCCCAAAATTAGGGATACCTTTTTAAGGGTCCCCATAATAAAAATTATAGTATATTATAGTATTTTGGGGTCTATATTGGGGTCCCCTTATTTAGGGAAACTACCAAATCCTTAATGCTATCTCTACACCCTAGGGACACACGCCCCAAAGAGCCCACCCCGCCCTGCACTACAGCCTGGAGGCACGTAGGCTACTCGAGCTAGTGGCCCGGTCCTTATTTGCAGGAGGTTTGGGCTTGGGGTTCAGGGGAAGTTCATGGGTACGGAGGTTATAAGGCGTTTACGGGAAGATTTTTGGCCACACTGGGTTCTAAAGGCGGAGGACTGGGCTCAGAGCTTCGAGGGGCAAGCAGGACTGCAGCGTAGAGTGATCCACTCATCACCCCTTGACCCTGAATCCCAAGCGATATTCTCTTGGCCTTCATCAAACTAACATGAAACTCTGTAAAACCCGCAGAAGACCTCCTGGAAGGACTGTAATCTTCATAGAACCCTTTCTAGACTTCCTTGTTGGGGAACCCGAGGCCAAAAAACCTAAGCCCTAAGACCTAGACCCTAAACACTAAGCCCTAAACCCTAAACCCTTTTGAGTAAGTACCCATGAGCCTGGAGCACCAAGAGAGCTGTGGGCTTTTGCTCTGGGGAGCTGCTTATCATTCCTACTATGAAGCTTCCAACATTAGGGGGTTCGGGCTTAGGGCTTAAGGTTTAGAACTTCATTAGGGTTTAAACTTTAGGGTTTAGGCCAGTAGGGTTGGGTCTAAGGTTTAGGGGGTCCCCTCTAAGGGGCCTTCTGCGGGCCATACATGTGTGTGTGTGTATCTGAAGATATACAGGAATCTGTGGGATTCGGGGTTCCCCCAGATTTGGGGTCCCTTTTTCTGGGATACACATCACAAGGTGCTGTGGGGGTCTTGATTAGACCTCCCTAAGTTGGAAACCAATGGATTTGCAGTCAACCGTCACACCCTAAACCAAATACCGCAACCTATAGCATACCTAAAACCCCAAATCCTAAACCCTAAACCCTAAACCCTAACCCCAAATCCTAAACCCTACACCCTAAACCCTAAATCCTAAATCCTAAACCCTACACCCTAGACTCTTACCCTCGAACCCTGATTGCAGATGACTACCTGAGCCTCTGCCGAGGAACACCTCCTCGTCAGACCTCAGATCACTCAGTTCAAAGATATTGGAAATAGAGCGCGGTTTAGGGCTTAGGGTTTAGGGTTTAGGGTTTAGAGCGCGGTTTAGGGCTTAGGGATCAGGAAAGCTAAAAGCCATAGGGCTTGGTGCTCAGAATGTGAGGCGCTGAACACTCAAACACGTTTGGGCTTCTATTGCGGATGTCCCCGCATCATGCAAGTGGCGCAGTTGATACTGGACATCTGGCATGGTCCTAAGTACTTTAAACCTCAGATGAAGCTATTAAGTATACAAAGGTCATACAGGGGTTTTGATGCCAGCTATATCTTCCACTTTGGCACCTTACTTCCTGGGCTACCACAGGAGGAACGAGCATCTTAGAAAGATATGTGGAAATGCAAAGAGCAGTGACCTCCGCTTTGGGATGTAAGCTTTATAGCCCTACATGCTTCACTTCCTATATTAGATGGGCAGCTCGCCCAGCGGAGTCTGTTTTCCCAAGTCTAAATTGGATTCAGGATGATGGGTAGACCCTGAATCCTAGACCTACAGCCTTGAATCTCAAATATTAAGCCCTAAACCGAACCATAAATCTAAACCTAGACCCCAAAGCATAAGCCCTGGAAAGCTAAACTTGCAAAGGTCTACTTGCGGTTCGTAGGCAGCTTTGAGCTGTATGAAGGGGCTTACATAGGGATGATATCGAGACATCTAGCTCTTTGCGCTCATGGGTAGCTAGGAGAGGTTTTAAAAGCACATCAAAGATGGATATATTTGCTTGTAACTATCGTTATCTTGCATCTAACCCCCTAAAGGATCCCGAGAATGGAAGCCCTCAAGGCGACCCCTAAACCTTACACCCTAAACTCCCTGAACCCTAAGCCTTAACCCCTGTACCCATGACCCGATTACTACATTGGGGAAGCTACGGATTCTTACGGGGCGTCCGTTTTTTGGATCCGCGGTCTAGGGTTTAGGGTTTGTGTTTGGGTGCGGGGGTGAGGGAAGCCAATTATATATGAACCTTCGCGTTGTCTGCTTGGCAGGCTTGCTGCTTAGAGGCCCGAAACGTCACACAAATGAAGGACGCTTCTTGTGCGGTTGAACCGAGTAAGAGTATGTTCTTCTTGTGAAATATCATGCCCAATCTAATCTTACTCCATACCGGGGCCTGTTTGCACTGCATTGAAGATACAATTCACATGTGAGCCATAGTCTAATCTCCTAGTATCCCCTTAGTGAGCCGTATAGTACTCCCCTACACAACTCCCCTTCAAGGAGTATAGACTATAATTCTCATGTAGATCCGATTTGTAAGGGACCTCCTGCCAATAGTGCAAGGTCCTTCTCTTTCAGTGCTTCGGAGAGCCCTAGTGTAGCGCAGGGGAAACTAGAAAGGAGGATGACCTACGGTTTAGGGTTTACGGCTTCCAGGGTTCAGGGTTTAAGGCTTGAAGCCCTCTGATATCAAACGCCCCCCTAACCTTGCTACAATTTTCCTAATGTTGCAGGGACATGGCAACTGTCGGTCTCTGGCATGGCGAGGAGGAACGAGCCTTTGATTAGAACGCACGAAAACATATTCGTTCCGAACACAAATACTTTCAGGAGAATCTTGAACATGTTGACCTACTCCCACGATTTCTTTTGGGATATAGAGCACAGCATACTCTTCCACAGATTCTTGCGCTGCGTTTCGCTCGGGTGTAATCCAAAGGACGTTTCTGGGGTCCAGGGTTAAAGTCCACTTGCATCCTTCGACTAGGGTTCGCGCGTTATCCGTCAGAAAGTCTATGCAAGAAGTGGGACCCTAAACCCTAAATCCTAATAATATTCGCAACAGCGAAAACTGGCAAGGGCTTCTCGGTTTTCCATCCCAACCCTGAACTCTGAACACAACATTTACAAACATCAAAGAGCAAACCTCATGAACTCTTAAACCCAAACCTAGTCTAGGGTTTACGTTGTTTTTTGGCTTTAGGGTTCAGGGTTTAAGGTCTAGGGTTTAAGGTTTAGGGTGTAGGGTTGAGGGTTAAAAGGTTTAGGAGGTTAGGGCTTGGGGTTTAGCGTTTAGGCTTGCAAGCCCTATGGCCTACAGTAAGGAGTAATTCACCCTTAATTAGAATAAGTAGACATAACCCTTTACCCTAACCCAACCAACCCTAGAGCCAAGCAGCTGCAGCCAATCATGCTTGTTCGTGAGATAATCCGAAGCTTCGGTAACCCCATTGGAAGGACGGAGAACCTGGCAAGGGCCCACACCCTGAACCCTAAACTCTAAACCCTAAACCCCTAAACCCCTAAACCCTAAACCTTAAACCGATTAAAGGTTAAGCTTTAGGGCTTCGAGTCCGGGGTCTAGGGTTCTGGCTTGAAGCTTAGGCCATGGGCCCCAAAAAACCTTGGGGCTTATAAGACTGGCAGCCGAAGGTGTAGGTTTGAAGGTTTAGGATTTGGGGCTTGTCATGGTGAGGTGAAGAGACGGAACATTCCAATGAAGCAAGTGCGAAAGGGTTAGGGTTTAGGGTTTAGGGTTTAGGGTTTAGGGTTTAGGGTTGGTTCAAACCCTGATAGCACAGTAAGGGCTCAAGATCCAAGGCTTGGAATCCAGGGGTTAGGGGTTCGCGTCTAGTGTTAGTTGTTTAGGGTTTAGGGTTAGGGATCTAGGGTTTAGGGTTCATGTCTAGGGTTGGGGGGTTTAGGGTTGGGTTAGGGTTAACGTTTAGCATTGAGGAATGAGAGTTTAGGCCATGCACACACTCCTGCAAACAAACTTGCTACCCGGCGATGAGCGCCCTTGGAAGAGAACAGTCGTCGCCCACAATGACAAAGAGGCCCCTCTCAGGCCCCATGTTCGTTTGGAGGACTGGAAAACCACCTAAACCTGAAACAGACAAACCAACGCAAAAACCCACAGTCCAAAAAACCTGACTCCCAACCCCTGAGTCCCCAGAACCTCCAAACTACACGCCAAGCCCCAAATCCCTAAACCCTCAATCATTCACGTGTATGTAGGATTATAGTTAATGATCACCAAGTTTGGCACCAAGCATATACACTTACCAAACGCACCAAAAATCAAAAGAAAACGAAAAACCACTACACTCCTGGAAACTAACATGGAATCCCAGAAGGGGCCCTATAAAGACTACAGTCTCTCTAAAATGGGACTGTATTGGTTTCCATGTTAGTTTGGGGGAGTGTATAGGATTCAGAGCCAGGCGGCGATCTTCTCCTGCACCTGCATGAGACGCTACTTCGAGGATCGGGAGGGGGATTTACCCTCAGGTCCTTTTTAGGGCTTATGGGCCTCTGTCTCTACGAACTCATATACAATTATACAAGCAATATATCATATACATATGTGTTTATATATAAGGCTATATAAGGCCTAGAGGTTGGGGCTCATGTTGAAGGTCCAGGGAGATTTCGTAAGTATACTTGTAAGCCGTACAAGTCGCCCTGCTATCTCGATGAGTAGCCCTACTTGCTGAGTCCCTCCCTGCCCCTTCAAAGACCCTTCAACAAGCAAACATGGAAGCTCACGAAAAAAAGGATAAGAACTCTAGTCTAAACTCCTAGTCTCCCCCGTAACCCCGCATACTACTCCCCTATGTAACCTCCTTTGAACAGTTCTGATTATCGCCCATATGGGGTTCTTTGTCTATTCGGGGGAACTGTGCATCCCCTGGGGTTTAGGCTTGGTCAACATGATTCCCACATCGTTTCAAGCAGGGTAGCAGGGCAATGTTTGGGCCTAAATAATTGCCGGCCATTTGAGATACCATATACTATAATTGTACAAGGACTATGGAACCATAGTATTGTAAATTATCTAGGTCCCCGTAGTATATGATTTCTCAAAACTCGGGCCCTCCCGTGCAAACCGTGGCATGATACAGCCCTAGCCTTAGTGATCCTACAAAGGGACTCCTAGCTTGGGAAGCCTAAGTCGAAATCCTCTGAACCCCTACGCACTTGTTTAGAATCCTGCTTTGGAGTCCCTTTCATGCATCGTCCTGAGAAACTCCCACATGAGAGCTTTTCAAAGTCAGGGTACCCTATGGAACCCTTGGCATACGGGGACTGTAGAAGGAGATTTTGGAAGGTACTCTCTGAAGGGTCCAGAGGGTACACAGCATTGTCCTGGATCAATTTCACTCCAGGTTACGCAACCCTAAACCCTACACCCTGAACTCTAAAGTCTAAACCCTAAATCATCAACAGGGACCCTGGAACCTTCTTCTACTCATTACATACCCGAAGGATCCCGAAGGGCAGCGCTCATTCGAAAAATCGGAAGCCTCATCCGTAAACCCTAGACCGCCGTCTTGAGACTTTACAGTTTCATACAAAGGTCTACAAAGGTACATACCCGTGACTTGAGAAATCATGACATCTGCGGGCCCGTAATCCACTCAAGTGCTTTCTGCCTGCAGTGAGATCAAGATCAAAGCCATAGAGTTACAGGTCTCTCATGTCAAAGCCGCAAAACTGACCAGCGCTATTCACTTATTATGGTCCTTACTTGGCAGGGGGACTGAGTAGGTACACTTTTTACCCCTGCAAGCTATGTAATCAATTGCCACAGCTATCCCCATTATTAACCTACCAACTAGGCTCCCTTGCCCGCCAAATACATGCTAGAGGAAAGTGAACGGTCAACAGTATTGGGATCCACTGCCTTTTTCCCCACTGGACACCCTGAACCTTGTATAATATGATAACGTCCATGGTCTTCTAGGTTCTAGACTTCCTCTGCTATCACCGTTCTAGAGCCCATATTGCAGCGAACGAAGAGCAACTCCAAAACTACGCACAACATGTTGATGGGGTTGAGGGTTTAGGGTAAATGGAAATCTCTCTCTAAGCTATTGCTGTAGTGCTGTAGAATCCTGAGCAGGGACACAAATTACCCCTCTGCAACCCATATATCATAAATAAATCAATATATATATATATATTCATTTATTTATCTCCCTCTCTCTCTCTCGTGCACCTGGGGGTACCCTGTTTTGATAAAGCCCTTGACTAAGCACTCAACCACAATACTTATCCCCAAACGGCCCAACCCCGGCACCATAAACCCCAAACTCCAGGTCCCAAATTCCTAAACCCCAAGTACCTAAACTCAAAACCCTCAATCCCTCAACCCTAACCAACCTCAAATAACACCTACATTCCCTCATCTCTTTTTGAAGGGGACCCTTATTGCGTAGCCTCGAAATGATTTTTGGAAGTTCTTGCAGGCCGAAGGTATCCATTTCATTTTCCATTCTCTATAAACTCAATATCATCCCTACCTAATTATCCAGGCCCCTATCCTCATGTGCTAGGGTAACTACTGAGGTCCCTATGAAATATGCTATGGGTTTGTGGGGAATACAAAGGGAATACGGCCCATAAGCCCTAAACCCTGAATATAATATTTGAGAACTATTCCCTGGAATGCCTGAATGACTGAATCCTCTTAATCCCGAAAGCCCTGATCCGTAAACCCTGAACCCGCAACCCTAAATCATGTACCCTAAACCCTACTCCCTGAACCCTGAACCCTGAACCCTAAACCCTAAACCTTAGACATTTCACCCAGAGCCACGTGCACGACGACGGGACACTCATCAAGGCTGGCAGCAACCTTGCCGATGCATGCAGGGTTTTTTGTCTTAGGGTTCAAGGCTTAGGGATTAGGGTTTAGGGTTTAGGGTTTGGGTTTCAGGTTTTAGGGTTCAGGGCTTAGGAATTGGTTTCAAGGCTGAGGGATCAAGGCTCAGGGCTTAGGGTTCAGAGAATAAGGGCTTGGGCTCAGGGACTTGGCAGCTCTACGATGACTATCCATTTAAAGGGGCTACATAGGGTTTAGGGTTCGGGTTCAGGTATATAGGGATAATAGGAGATATATAAGGCTACATGAGCTATAGTCTAAACTCCTAGTATCCCCCTTAATAACCCCTATAGTAGTCCCCTATATAATCCCCTATATAAACCCCCCTTCAAGGAGTTTAGACTGTAGCTCACATGGGGTTTAGTTTAAGCACTAGGGATCAAGGAAGCCCTGCTTAAGGATCGAACCCCGAACCCTGAACCCCTGAAACCAGAAGCCGGCACACCCAAGGTGTTGGAGACCCCTACACTCCCGGAAACTAACATGGAAACCTAAAAAGGGCCCTAAAAAGACTACAGTCCTCATAAAAAGGGACTATATGGGTTTCCACGTTAGTTTGGGGGAGTGTACACCTTCTAGGCCCCAAGCCTTAAGCATACACCCCAAGCGATGGAGGCCCCCCAACACGGGTCAGGCTTTAGAGTTTAGGGCTCTAAATGCCAAACCCCAAAACCTAAACCCTGCGCCCAAGCCCCAAGCCATCGACTCTAAACCTTTTAACCCTATCAAGTTTATTGAACTACTTAACGGTGGGGTTTTTTTTTCCAAGGTTTGGCTCCGCCATTTTTTTTCCAAGCTTTGGCTCGACCCCCCCCCTCTCGTTTCCTTGTAACTGTCATCATTTTTGGACTCTTAGATAC
>CAJNIZ010046497.1:9885-40003 GCA_905231905.1 Symbiodinium pilosum | reverse complement strand
CCAAACCCCCAAACCCACAAACCCCCAAACCCCCAAACCCCCAAACCCCCAGCCTTGATGGTCTCGCGGCAGAATGCCAGGAAGGACCAGAAGCTGGAAGGCAGCTGCAGCCGTGAGATAGCGGATACGGCCTCAGGATTACTATTAGGGGTTTCGGGTTTAGGGCTTAGGGTTTAGGGTTTACATCAAGAGTGTCAGTGGGACATAGTAAGTATACTTCTAACCTCTATAAGCCATGTAGTAACTCAGCTATCCTCATTATTGACTCACTTCCTAAGGACCCTAAACCCTAGACCCTAAACATTAAAACCCAAAAGATAGAAGCATGCATTTTGTTCTCCATTACCCCTCTATAATCCCTACGTAATCCCTATATCACAACCCTTAACCCTTAACCCTAATTCCTGAACCCTAATTCCTAAACCCTATTTCCTGAACCCTAAATCCCCTGATCAGGAGTATCCACCGAATTATCTGCCTGAGATCGATGCATCTGGCTCTTGGTTTCATAAGCTTGGATTTCACTGTGCTGTCCCCAGGGCTTTGGGTTTAGGGACGGGTGTTTAAAGTTTGAGGTTTAGGGCTCAGGGATTAAGCTTTAGGGTTGAAGGTTGAAGGTTTAAGGTTTAGGACGGTTTGGTGTTTTGGGGATCTGGGTGTAGGGTCCAGGGATACAAATTGTCAATGCTGGGGATGCGCTGTGATGGACGGAGACGTGCATGATCCCAACTATATCCCGCTGCTAGGCTTAGGCAATGCGTTGGCCGTGTGAATGTTGTTCCATCAACAGTTCCGAGCCCAAACTACCCACCACGGAGGCACAGCAAGACATCTGGGTGCCCCTAGCACAGTGGCTGCATCCAAATTTCCCCTTGTCGTCCATGTTACGACTTGGAGGGTCAGGGTGACTAAGTGGGCAAATAACGGGGACAACAGGCAGCATTGAAGAGCTAATATGGGTTACTAAATGGTGTGCTAACTAAGTCCCCAGAACCTCCAAGTACCTAATCGTAAACAAATTTGTATGGGGCAGAGACCTTACCTTTCATCCGAAAGCAAACATCTGCATTTGCCTTTGCAAGCTACCTTAAACCCTAAACCTGTACAGAAACTTAGGATGAAACACAGCTGGCATAATTTCATCCGAATCAATCACACGAGATTGATGACAAGGCGATTAGGGGGGGGATCGCCCACAAGGGCACCCTAAACCACTGTTTCCATTTCATTTTCCATGTTATTTTCCATGTGATTCTCCAGTATGGGGGTAATATCCCTATATAACCCCCCTAAACCCTAAACCCAATATTCACGGGAGGTGTCCTGGTGCATCTGCTGTGGTGGAGTTTTGGCCTTTAGATACCTCAACAATCCCCACGAGAAATCCCAAATATCGGGATGATCCATCATTGCAACTGGCATCCCTTGTGAAAATCGGATGCGCCCGCTTCTCAGCCCTATGCCCCTGGGCCATAGACTCAAAGGTTCTAAACGCTACAACCTAAACCCTGAACGCAGATACCCAAAATCCTCAAAAGCCTCAAAACCTCAAGCCCCTAAACCCGAAAATCCGAACCCCAGGCAAGCATCGGGACCCCTAATTTCAGGATGCCAAATGCTCCAACGAGCTGCATCCACCTTGAAGAAGTCGTAGAAACCTTCGAGCTCCTGCAGATCCCCCCCAAAGCACTGTAATTACCATAATTCAAGCTATATGGGAGTTTCCTAAAATTAGGGATACCCTTTTGAAAGGTCCCTATAATAAGGACTATAGCATTTTGGGGTCTATATTGGGGTCCCCTTATTTTGGGAAACTACCATATGAGCCATTGTCTAAGCTCCTAGTATCCCCCTTAATAACCCCTATAATAGTCCCCTATAGAATCCCCTATATAACCCCCCTTTCAGGAGTTTAGAGTATAGGTCATATACAGTGGTGCAAGATGTTGTTTCTTCGACCGTAGATTGTCCATTTGTTTGCTCTGAAGCGGCAGCGAAAGCGTGTAAAATTATAGGGTTTAGGGTTTAGGGCTTAGGGCTTAGGGCTTAGGGCTTAGGGTTTAGGGTTTAGGGTTTAGGGTTTACATCTTAAGTCATTCCCCGTTGCAGTAGCAGTTACCACGAGAAATAAGGGGAGTCGCCCCCCTAAACCCTAAGCCCTTTAAGGACAGTTACTGGGAGAGGGGATGACCCAAGGAGGTATATTGGAGGAATCTTATGGGAATTGTATGGGGGGTTGAGAGAGCTTTGGTCGGAAAAGGTGCCTCGCGCTTGATAGGGAGGTAATAAGCTGTTTCTCTAGCTGCCAGGGAGACAACCATGATCAACCCTAACCTAGACCCTAAACCCCAAATCCTAAAACCTGACCCCTTAACTACCCAAATCCCGAAAACAAGATCTGCACTTGGAGAATGGAACTTAAGATCCCTAAACCAACCGAAATCCCAAATCACCCTAAGCACTGTAGTCTCTACACCCCTTATCTTGGCCCTCAACCACCCTGAACCCTGAATCACCCTACACCCTAAACCCTTAACCCTTATCCCTGAACCCCCCTGAACCCTTAACCCCTAAAACCCTAAACCCCCAATCGCTTAGCCCTAAACCCCAAACCCTTAACCCTACACCCTAAATCCCTTAGCCTTAAACCCCTATACCCCTAAAACCCTAAACCCAAATCCCTAGCCCTTAACCCCTGAACCCTAAAACCTGAAGCCCAAACGCTTACCCCTACACCCCAAACCCTTAACCCTACACCCTAAACCCTTAACCTTACATCCTAAAACCCCTAAACCCTTAACCTTACATCCTAAAACCCCTAAACCCTTAACCCTAATTCCCTAAATCCCTCAACCCTAAATCCCTAATTCCCTAAATCCCTAAATCCCTAAACCCTAAACCCCTAAAACCCTAAACCCTAAACCCCTAAACCCTAAACCCTAAACCCTAAATCCCTAACCTCTAAACCCTAAGCATCTTAAATGACCCCTCGTAGAAGTTTCCATTCTCTTTTCCATTATCCCTATATAACCCCTATATAACCCTGAACCCTAAAACCCTCAACCCTAAATCCTAACTCCCTAATTCCCTAACCCCTAAACCCTGAACCCTAAACCCTGAACCCTAAATCCCTGAACCCCTAAATCCCTAACCCCCAAACCCTAAATCCCTACCCTAAACCCTGAACCCTAATTCCCTAAATTCCTGAACCCTAAACCCTTAACCCTAATTCCCTAAATCCCTAAATCCCTAACCCCTAAACCCTAAATCCCTAAATCCCTACCCTAAACCCTAAATCCCTAAACCCCTAAACCCTGAACCCCTTTAATCCCTACGCTCGTCAAGGCAATGCCTTGGTGAAGTCCGCTCGCAGTTCCTGGGCGGCCTGCTCCTTCGGGCACGTAGAGGGTCAGGGGATGACTTAGTAAGTAGGTGAGGATTCAGGGTTTAAGGGTTTAGGATTTAGGGTGTAGGGTTTAGGGGTTCAGGATTTAGGATTTAGGGTTTAGGGTTCAGGGTTTAGGGCTTAGGGTTCAGGGTGTAAGGTTTACGTTTTAGGGTCAGGGGGACTTAGTAAGTAAGTTACAACAAATGGGGATAGTTAAGGTCACTACTTACTAAGTCCCCCTGACCCCCCAAGCAAGGACGAAAAAATGGTAGATGATTTGGGGTTTCGGGCTAGGGATTCTGCAGGGTTTAGGCCAAAGGCTTAGTCTCTTTAAAGGGGGTTTATAGGGATGGGGGTTTAGGGATTAGGGTTTTGGGCCACGGGTGGGAATTGAAGCGATAATCTTGAACCTCTCTTGAATATTAGGAATCCAATCTTGACCCCCCGTCAGAAGCGCAGTAGCCTTTTAAGGGTTCAGGGGTCTAGAGCTTTGGGCTTAGTTTTAAGTCTAGGCTTTGGTTCGGGGCGTCACATCTCTTTCCGGGAGTGCAAGTATCTCCTTAAGTTGAACAGTTGGGGTTTTGGGACACGAATGACTTGCTGGTGGATAATAGGCAAGAAGGAAATATGATTAGGTTTGACACCGAGGGTGAAATTTTGACGCGAATAGTTTGGTGCAGAGAGTTACATGTGAAGTCTCGAGGTCAAACACTGGCACAGAATATGATTACCTTTCCAAAATTTTGTGCTACTGTACACCCTCAACTTCTTGATCTTCCGAAGTTGGCCATCCAAAGCACAACCAAAAAGCTGATTGGATGGCTCTACCTGTCTCGTTTTCGTCGCCTCAGGTGACAACCTGTTGTTTCACATTGCTATGAACTCGTAAAGACAAAAACCCCAGCAGTATCCTCGTGACGTGCTCTCGCAACTGTGCTGGACCATGAGCCTTTGCTTTTTCAAATTTCCTCCCTTCTTCTCAGACACGACACGGTGCACACTTCTCGTCATAAAGCCTGAAACCGAAGACGTGAATCATCACCCTGCAAGGACCACTTGTAGGCCCCGCAATGACAGGACTCTTCGGCATCTTCTACGCCCCATATGTGCCATAGTCTAAACTTCTAGTATACCCCTCAAGAATCCCTAGAATTGTCCCCTATATAGTCCCCGATATCCCCCCTTTAAGGAGTTTAGACTATAGCTCCTATTGCGAAGCATCAAACTACAGCATGCCCCCGAAGGAAAGTACCAAGATGGACTTGCCTTTTGTCCTGAACCCCAAAACCCTAAACCCTGAACCCTAGACCCTAACTTGGGTACTCCCCCCCCCAGTAACAGTCTATATCAAGGGTCCTATTAAGGGTTATATTTAACCATATCTTAATTATCATCCAACTGTCACTGAGGGGTGGGGCAGTACTCAAACCCTAACCCTGGAACCCTGAACCCTAAGCCCTGAGCCCTGAGCCCTAAACCCTAAACCGAGGCCCAAAGCCCCAAACCCTAAGCCCTCAACTCAGGGAACTTTGCAGCATCAGGAGGGAAGGGAAGGGCCGGGAAGCGCTCACGGCGGTCCGGCGGAACCCCCTAAACCCTAAACCTTTAATGAACCCATGAGATCCCCAAAACCTAGGCCCTAAGCCCTGAATGAACCCAAGAGATCACCAAACTGTAAACCCTTCATAAGTCCAAGAAACCCCTAAATTTCAACATGTCCCTTCTTCGCCTTCAGTTTGGCCACAATGCTGGGCGACTTCCTCATCACGCTTGCATGAGGGGAGGTCTTCGATGTGAGTTTCACAGCTGAGGGATTTTGGTTATGTGTGGGCTGTACATACATATAACCCCCTTGAGTAGATAGACTATGGAATTGCCTACTATAATAATAAGATCCTGATATACCCCATATTCTATCTACTTGGTGCGGACTATACCCTAAACGCTAAACCCTTAACCCTAGACCCCATATTCTATCTACCTAAGGGGGACTATGCTCTAAACTCTAAACCTCGCATTCTCTCTACTTAGGGAGGACTATAGATATACGTAAGGAGCAGTAGAGTGGGCCTAAATCCCTAAACCCTAAACCCTCAGCCCTAAACCCCTAACCCCTAAACCCTGAACCAACTCAGGGCAAAAGATGTTGGACTTCTTTTGGTTCGACCCCTTTGCGCCTCCCTCGCTGGCGAGATAAAGTTCAAGATCTGCATTTAGGGTTTGGGGTTTAGGGTTTTGGGGTTTAGGGTTTTGGGGTTCAGGGTCTTGGGTTAAGGGTTTTGGGGTTAAGGGTTTTGGGGTTAAGGGTTTTGGGGTTTAGGGTTTTGGGGTTAAGGGTCTTGGGTTAAGGGTTTTGGGGTTTAGGGTTTTGGGGTTAAGGGTTTTGGGGTTCAGGGTTTTGGGGTTAAGGGCTTAAGGTTTTAGGGTATTGGGGTTTTTAGGTTTTGGGTGTTGACGTTTTGGGTTTTAGGGTTTTGGGGTTGGGGGTTTTAGGGTTTGGGGTTTTAGGGTTTTAGGGTTTTGGGTTTCAGGGCTTCAGGGTTTTGGGGTTTTGGGTTAAGGGTTTTGGGGTATATGGTTTTGGGGCTTAAGGTTTAGGGTTTGGGGTTTTGGGGTTTAGGGTTTTGGGGTATAGGGTTTGGGGTTTAGGATTTGGGGTTAAGGGTTTTGGGTTTTGGGGTTTCAGGTTTGGGGTTTAGGGTTTTGGGTTACGTAAGGGTTCAAGGTTTTGGGGTTTAGGTTCATTCCAGTTGCCACTGCCGGAGCAGTAAGAATACCTACTGTTGGTAAGTAGGGAGTAAGGGAATATCTTCCCTGTATAATGTATTCCCTTATTCCCTACTAAACCCTAAACCCTAAACCTCAAACCCCAAGACTAACCCTAGACCCTACACCCTGAACCCTATATATATATTGCATATTCCCTACGAACCACCAGCAAGCTTAAGGCCCACTTACTGCGACACCCACGCCCGTCGGCGGCGGAAGTGCTATCGCGCTCTTGCCCTTCACAAAACAAAAGTTCATTGTGTAATCATAAAGGAGTCATATAAGGATTATAGGGTATATTTTGGGGTAATATTGGGATAATGGAAAAGAAAATGGAAACTACTATATGTAAACCCTAAACCCTCAACCCCTAAACCCTAAACCCTAGACAACTAAGGTTTTGGTGGACACTAAACATCCCGTCTGGCCTTAGTAGACTACTGTTGATGGATGAAATCACCTAGAGGCCCTAAACCCTATATAACCCATTATAGTAATTTCCATGCTCTTTTCCATTATCCTAGTATAATGCCTATATTACACCCTATTATAATATAGTAGTTTCTGTAAGTCCTAGGACTTTAGGTACTTCAGGTGGTGCAAGATTTCCTCCATCAACAGTATATATGCCAGACTTTCCAAGGCATAAGGTACTTCAGGTCCTGCAGGATTTGGGAGGTTAGGGTTGAGGGCCATGCTGGATTTTGAGGGTTTGGGGCTTGGTGTGCTAAACCCTAGACCCTAAACCCTTAAACCCAAAACCCTAAACCCCAAAAACCTTAACCCCAACACCCTGAACCGCTTTATCCTGAACCCGTCCTCGTATTGGGGGGATGCCTGTTTTGGTGCCACTCCATGCTGTTGCTTTGATGGAAAGCAGCCAAGGCACAGGAACAGAATTCAGTAGAATTAACGGTAGATTATATCGGCTCTTATAACCCAGAGGAGTAAGGGGCTTTAGGATTAGCTACTGGAAATTCTACTGTAAACAATTCTGGCGGCCAAGGCACAAGTAGTCTTTGAACTCCAGCGACCAGGTCTGCCCACGCTCAAGCCTCAGGGGTTAGGGTCCCTTTATAGGGATATAGGGGTTATACAAGGATACATAGGGCTTAGGGCTTAGGATTTAAAAGTTGAGGTGCTTGGGGTTCAAACCCTAAACCCTAAACCCAAACCCTAACCCCAAACCCTAATGCTTGTCCATATTGGTAGTTGAAATTCTTTTCACCGGTGCATCCCTCCTCCGAACGATAACAAAAGCTTAAACTTGATAGTCCCCCTTAAGTAGATAGGGTTTAGGGTTTAGGGTTATAGTCCCCCTTAAGATTTAGAATATGGCTTTGGGTAAATCATAGTAAGCTCCCCATAATATACCCATGTTCTATCTACTTAAGGGGGACTATGCTACCCGCTCCATGCTCTGCTCCCAAACCTACTGCTTCATTCAAACTGCAGGAGCCTAACTGAATTTCCACATCTGTCCTCCTGGTAGACTTTAACGTATACCCTACTTGAGAGGTGCCATAGACAGGGGACCCCTTTTTTCTCCCCAATTTCTAGTTGTTGGAAACCCTAGATACCCTCTATATCCCGAAACAACCCCTATGGAACCTCATCAAACCCCTACATGCCAAACCCACAAACCCAGACGAGCTGTGGTCTACGTAAACTCCTAGTATCCCCAACCCCCATATTACTCCCCTATAAAGCCCCCTTTTAGCAGTTTAGACTATAACCCCTATATACCAATTTAGCCCACATCTAGACAGGCAGCACGTCTACGAGGGTCACTAAGCTCCCCAAAATTCCCTAAACCCTAAACCCTGCTTCCTACATTGGTCGGAATTCCTAGTATACGGTGGATACTAAACATCCTGCATGACCCTAAGTACCTTCTGCCTTGGGAACTATGATGCTATAGCCGATTAAGGTCATGTGAGATTTTTCGTGTCAACCAGTGCAGGGGTGCGTTGCTAAGGTTTAGGGCTTGGGGTTGGTGGTTTGGGGCAGGCTACATCTCCATCATTGGGTCATATGAGCTATAGTCTAAACTCCTAGTATCCCCGTAAATAAGCCCCATAGTAGTCCTCTATACAAGCCCCCCTGTAAGGAGTTTAGACTGTAGTACACATGGAAATAGAAGTCGCTGCAAGCTCCTGCGGTAAAGGTCTTCCTGAAGCTGAACCCTCAACCCTAAACCCCAAATAGTAGTCTACGTTTTCTTTCCATTATCCCAATATAACCCCAATAGAACCCGAATATTACCCCAAAAGCGGTCCGAGAGTTGGCCATTATGGGAACCCTGCTTCTAGCCCTAGACCCTAAACCCCCAAACCGTGAGTGAACCAAGCAACGCTTTGCAGGTGACCATCCCGATTTAGGGTTTGGCGTTTAGAGGTTTAGGGGTTTAGGGGTTTAGGGGTTCAGGGGTGTTGGGTTTAGGGGTTAGGGTTTAGGGTATTAGGGTAAGTGACCAAGCAACGTCTTGTAGGTCACCATCCCCATGAACGTTACCGGCTGATTCTGCTCATCCACCCGATGGCAATCCTTCGCGTGTGTGTGTGCATTGGCGGCTGACCCTAAACCCTAAACCCCAAAAGTGCCGCACGGTTTCTGTGGCTGCTGTTGAGGAACCTACATTACTATTATAAGGAACCCTGATTATTTACTCTATACCCATAGGATGGCAACTTAAACCCTAAGCCCTACGCCCTATATACCCATATTGTGATAAGTTAATTCTCAAGTTCCTGAACAGCAACCCAGTCTAGGGTCGGGTATGTAATAACTCATAAGCCCTAGGCCCTAAACCCTGAAGCCTAAAGCCTGAACCCAGCATGGGGTGAGAAACCCTAAGCCCTAAACCCTAAACCCCTAAAGCCTGAACCCTAAACCCCTAAACCCCAGTTTACCCTAAACCCCTAAGGAGGTAATAGGTCCCTTTGAAGGAAACCCATTCCTAGGGCTCTCGGGACCCCAGAGCTACGGTTTAGGATTTAAGGGTTTAGTGTTTCGGGCTTCGTGTTTAGGGCTTAGGGTTTAAAGGTTTAGGGTTTAAGGGTTTGGGGTTTAAGGGTTTGGGGTTTACGTGTTAGGGTTTAAAGGTTTAGGGATTAAGGGTTTAGGGTGGCTGGCTTTGTTGCCTTCGGGCTCCCAAGGTTCTAAACAAACATGCAGGGCCTGAGCGCCAAGGCGATTTAGTCCGATGTGACCTCGCAAGTACATCATCAAGGGCTCATAAAAGGGTTATATTAGGGCTATGTTGTGGAAACCTTTTGGGTACGACCTTAGGGGTACAACATAGAAACCCTTGATACAAACCTGAAAACTTGGGAGTCTTGGCATTGCGCAGTGTAAGCCCTATACCACAAGGAAGAGAGGTTGCTGGGGGTCCCGTTAAAGGAGTTATACAGGAATTGCATAGGGATGTTACCCGACTAATGGAGAATCAAGTGGAAAAGAAAAATGGCAAATGAAACGGCAGCTACTAAGTTACCGACCACGACACTGGAACCTTGGTAAACCTTAAACGCCAAAACCCTCAATCCTAAACCCCTAAACCCTCAAACGTAAAACCCCGAAGTCCTAAAACCCTAAAGTCCTAAAACCCTAAAGTCCTAAAACCCTAGACCCTAAACCCCTAAGGCTAAACACAATAGCAGCGAAGTTGGGCTGCAGTGGAGCAGCAGCACAGTCAAAGGCACGGGTATCCCTTGCGTTAAGTTTAAGTATGAAGCCTACTTGGAGGCCCATGGGACTTAGTAACTACTTATAACTGGGATTATAACCCTACGTATAATTGGGATGACCCCTATAAGCCCATTTAGGGGGATTATAAGTAAGGTTATAAGCCCAGTTATAAGTAGTTACTAAGTCCCATGGGCCTCCAAGTGAGCTACACCCTGAGTCATAAGCCTTACTCCATAAACCCCAAACCCTACACCCAGAACCTACACCCCTCACCCTCACCCTAGAACCCCTCAGCGCTACACCCAGAACCAAAGACTCTAAATCCTTCATAGGAACATGGAAGGCTTTTGAGGGAGGAATGGCGTAAAGGTCAGTCTTTCCAGTACCATCACAACAGCCGGCTCAGGCTTTAGGGTAGGGGTTTGGGGTTTAGGGTTTAGGGGTTTAGGGGTTTGGGGCTTTAGGGGTTTTGGGGGGTTTAGGGGAGGCAGGATGAAAAGTGCTGTTTACAACTCTTCGCGGGTCTTGATGGACTTAATTGAAAATTTCCAGATATGGACTTGCTAGCTGCTTAGCCTCTGCACCCTAAACTCTAAACCCAGGCCTTAGGACGTGCAACTCAGGGCGTCCCCCACATTCTCTCACATCCATGTTTATACGCTCAGAGTAATAGATTCAATTCTGAAACCCGACCCTTGAGCTTTAGGGGTATTTAGGGTCACCCCCAAGCCCTAAACCCAAAACCCGAATGCCCAAACCCCAAACCCCTTCAACGGCCGGAAGTCCATCAACTGCGTCACGACCGAGTCGAAATGCACCTGTCTGCCAGCTTTGGTCTGTAGGGGGGTGGGGTTAAGGGTAAGAAAAGAAAATGGAAACTACTGTTGATATTAAAAATCCTGCATGACCTTAATATACTATGGTACTATACTTCCCAAGGTATGTGGTACTTAGAGTCATGAAGGATTTTTAGTATCCACCGTAGTATGCAAGTTAGGGTTAGGGTTGAGGGTTTGGGGTTTTGGGTTTTCTACGGCCCCCACTAGCTAACAGTGACCACAGGGACAACTATAACGGTAATAATACCTGGGCCCCGACATATTCCTATTGCACCACGATTGCTAGGTGGAGTCCTGACCCAAGGTTTGGGGTGTAGGTGTAGGGCTTTAGGCTCCAGCTTTCATTCTTCCACTCACCCATCTTTTGCGCAACAATAAGAAGCATCGCCTGGTAGCCAAAATATTGAAATAGGATGATTGTTGGTACATATTCGCACTAGTAACTGCAATTAGGGGTGAGATCGCTGAAGCTCAGCACAGATGGCCCCCCTACGCAGCAACAGGAACGAAAAAGGACAATGGTATATTAGCGCCCTCTTAGGTTTACCCTCAAACCTAAACCTCAACCCTAGACCCTTAAACCCTGTATTATACCACAATTACAGGGTTGGGGGATCCACCAAAAAAATGCCCAGACATTGTCCAACTGTTAGGTAGTCATTAGCCGTCCATAAATTCCTCTTGGTGGGTCAGGGAGACTTAGTAAGTATAGGGTTTAGGGTTTCGGGTGTTTAGGCTAGTAAGTATACCTCTGACCCTATAAACCCCGTATAAACCATATGATAACCGCAATCCCCACGACGAACCTACTTGCCAAGTCCCACGGACCCTGAAATGACATCTACGCCTTCAAATTCTGAGGCACAAGATGTGTGATTCAAACAAAATCGCGCGTACCGAATCCTTAAAGGGGAGGCCTGTAATACTTCAATGACCCCCCCAAACCCTCAACCCTAAACCCTAAACCCCAAACTGTTTCAATGATCCCACCTGTTCCGTCTAAGATCTGGTGTAAGAGGTGAAGGGTGTGGGCTCTTGATGCTGCTGGGATGGTCTCACATGAGTAGCGTTTTTTGGTGGTTCAACTTGGTGGTAAGATAATATTCCTACCCAAAAGGAGGATATAATCTTACTCTATATTGGGCAGGATAGTATCCCCAAAGAAAATACCACTCAGCCTTGCTAAGACTATTGATGCTAAGGATCCTCCTGTTTTGGGATGTGGCGTGAAGATGGATGGCCCTTACTGTTTTCAAAGTTTCGGTTTCGCTTTCTTCTTCGCACACAGTGGCTCCTTACGGCACGATGCAAAGTAGTCAGACTTTCAGGTTCTGAACTTTGGGTTTAGGGTTTAGGGCTTAGGGTTTAGGGTCTGCGGTTCAAGGCGGTAGGCGTAGGGTTTGTGGTTTAGGGTTTAGTACTCAACGACCACCAAAACCACGCTCAGAACGTGCAAGCATGCAGACCCGGCTTTCCTCCACCCTAAACGCTAAGCCCTACTTTGGATTTTGCCAGCCCGCAAACGCACCGAACATCAGGTCATTCTTCGGAGAACCCTAGATTCCCTCACCTGTAAGACGGTTTGGGGTTCTGGGTGTTAAGGTTTAGGGTCCACTTACTGGTGCTTAAGGGAGAGTAGCGGAGTGGATCCCCAAAATAATCCCTACATAATCACCATTAGCGTGGTACCTATAATCAGTCGCCCCCTTCCTCCGTAAGCACCAGTAGGACAAGGGCGACACCAATTTTGACACAAGCCTCGGTACAGGGGAGGTCCTGACTTGGGGTTCACCTGTGCAGGGCGGAAGGTTTAGGGTTTAGTGCCTACGACTAGGCAGGAATATATGAGCTATAGCGGAAACTCCTAGTAACCCCTTTTAGAAATCCTTTGGTAGTACCCTATATACTGCCCTATATAATCCCCTTTAAGGATTTCAGACTATAGCTCATGTGGAGGACTGCCAGGCAGGATCATGGAGAATGAGTGCAGTTGCAGAAGCACGTAACAAATGTCAAGGTCCATGTGTCAAAGCTCTGGAATGAGGACACTCGTCTTCATCGAACATTTTTTGGAGGTCCATGTGGGTGGTTGTCAAAATTGTGGTCCCTTTTTGGACCCCTATTATAATACGGCACCTAATATTTAGGATACCCGAAAAGGGACCATAATTTTGACAACCACCCATGTTTGTTTCGAGGAGCATAAAATGCTGCATAAATTCTGAATATGTTTCTCACACGGTTTGAAAGGAAATCGCTTCTCGATAAGGCAATGGCCGGTAAGTGGGTATCAGCCGTGACTTGGCGCAAAGGCGTTGGGCACAGCACAAACACTAGACCTTCATCACAGGTTGGGCCCTAAACCCTAAAACCCAACCCCCAAACCTAAACCCTGAACCCCAAGACCCTTTGCAACAGGCTTACGAGACTCCGTCCGGTCCGGGGCCCAGGTTTCACAGCAGATGCGCGCTCAGGGGACATGTATGGATCTGAACACCGTACTGTATAATTCCACTTCTTAGGTCCCAAAACCCTAAAATCCAGTCCACAGAACCCAAAACTTACCTTCGGCTAACTAGGCAAGGGTTTAGGGTTTAGGGTTTAGGGGTTTAGGGTTTAGGGTTTAGGGTTTAGGGAATCGATCCCTATAGCAGCCCCTATATACTCCACTATTTCCATTTCTTTTCCATTCCTTCATTCCCAGCTAACCAAAGGTAACCCTAAAACCCTAAACCCTATATAACATAACCTCAACAAGACCCTAACCAAAGCCTTTAAGGTAAGAAAAATCTGCCCGCCTTGCCATCTCCTCGAGAACCCACAGCGCCCAGGGCCACTGACCAGCGGAGCCCAAAACCCGGAGGACCTCGAGGTCTTAGGGTTTAGGGTAGGATTTAGGGTTTAGGATAAGGTTAGTTAGGGTTCAGGGTTGAGGGTTGAAGGTTTAGGATTTAGGGGAGGGCTTTGGGTGCAGGACGAGGGGAGTTAGGGTTCAGAGACACTCTTGTTCCAGTGAGAGACTTCCAGAGTGCGCCTTTCTTTCTTGCTGATGGAGGAACCCAGGAAATCTTTCACCACTTGGTCTGCCCATATTTTCGGTATGGGTGTGTATTGTTGCAGTCATAATATCTCCATCCACTGCTGTATCTACTATAATTCTGTCGGGGTTTTCAGAGACTCGTGGGACCTCTTCAGGGTCAGGCATTACAACTATTCAGCTTTTGAACAGCGAGCTGCAAATTAAGACTCCTGAAGGACGGTAGGGAGTGGGGGAATGATCAAACGGAATGAAGAGACTCTGCATGAGGGATGAACTTGACCGGGTCATGATCCTGTGCAATGCTGAATTCCTTGTGCCGTCTGTTCTAACGCTGACCTAGGTTTGAAGCTTTAGTGTTGCAAGCTTTCACAGGGGTAAAGTGATTTATTGAGGGCTAGTCAGCAGGCTTCGGCGCCCTCCGTCCTATTTGGAACGGTTTCTTCTAATCTGTGGGGCCCTGAAGCGCAAACCCCTACATCCTGAACCCAAATCCAGGAATCCCACTCCCTCTAGATCAAAGTGCGTAACGGTATACGGAGATCCATAACGACAGAAACGAGCATGGGGGATTACCTGTTTAACGCTTGGGCTTTCCTCTACATAGCTACAGATTCCATAAACCCTAAACCCTAGACTCCACGCTTTAGAGCCGAGAGGCCGCGCTGAAGCTGATCTGATCCGGCCAAACCTCCGAATCCATCATCTGCGCCCTGGTGTAAGGTTCAAGGTTTGCTGAATTAGAGTAGGGTTTTGGCATGTATGTTTTATGGTTATGTTTCAGCTATGTGAATTTGCTTTCGGTTCTGGAGGCAAGGTACACCAATACCATCCCAACTGCCTGGGTCCATCGATTTTCCAAGTTGTATGTGCTGGGGGTCTGTAAAGGATACTTGTGGTATAGAGAGGGTGTGGTAAGGGGTGTAGGATCATACAGGTGTAGAGTACTCTCTTTTGTCTGCATCTGCCCCCATTCTGGTGATGGAGCACAGCAAAGACAATTAATTGTTTATAATAAGGGTTGGAGCTTTTTTGAAAAGGAGGGAACCATACCTTTCAGGGTACCAAGGGGTGTGCAGGGTCACCATGGTGGCCTGTTGCACATGAGCAAGCCCTCCGACCCTAAACCTTCGACGCGAAACCCTGTAACCCCAACCCTAAACCCTGAACCCAAAACCCAAACCCTGAACCCAAAACCCAAACCTTGAACCCAAAGCGATTTCTAAAACCCTAAACCCTATAGCCCAAACCCTAAAGGCCTAAAGCCTGAACCCCCAACCGACACCCCAAAGCCCTTTGAAAGCCCGGCTTCGCTGCAATTTTTGAGAACCCAGCACAAAGAAAGAGTTCCAATCCATTCCTGAAGAGCCCTACATAATGGGTTATAGTCCCCCTTAAGTAGTTAGAATATGGGGGTCATATTGGGATAATGGAAAAGAAAATGGAAACTACTATTCAGGGTGTAGGGTTTAGGATTTAGGGTTTAGGGTTTAATGTAGACCCATGATTAATAAACCCCTTTCTAAGGGCCCAAATATTAGGATCCCTATTATAATCCCTATTAAGGGGAGGGGGGTTATTAATCAGGGGTCTGGATTACATCGAAGTTTGAAACTGCGGGCAAGCCGGCTTTTGCACTTTGGCACTGCATCATTTCGGAATCATGTAAAAATCTATGCTGTTCTTGCAATCTACAAACTAACTGATGGGTTATGTAGGGTATATATTGGGGGTTCTTCTATGGGGGTTGTATAATACAGGGCTTAGGAATTCGCAAGCAAGCTTAGGGCTCCATTTAGGGATTTGGTGGTTTTAGGGGTTTAGGGTTTAGGGATTAGGGTATAGGGATTTAGGGGTTTAGGGGTTTAGGGTTGTAGTTTAAGGTTTGGATTTAGGTTTTAGGGATTTAGGTGTTTAGGGTTTGGGTTTAAGATTTAGGAATTTAGGGTGGTAGTTCCAGGTTTTGGTGTCTTCTGCTGAGGATTCAAGGATTGCGGCATATCAAAACTCCGAAGGGACCCAAAACCCAAAACCGCCAAGCCTAGCGTGTATGGAAGTTTCTCAACACTATCCCCATGTACTCCCTGCCTGAAACGACTTTACTCTTTGCAAGTCCACACCACGGAGTTTTCGTGTTTGATCTCTGCCTACTTGCAGCGGGAGTCTCCACAAATTAATTGGGATCCCTTTTTATGCCGGGGTTCCAATAATCAGGATAATCGTGTTCTGGGGTCTTGATTAGGGTCCCCGTATGTATGGAACTACCCAACGGATTTTGGAAACCCTTCTCATGGTGCTGCGCAGGTACAGCAAAGCCACAGCCATTTCCCATCTCCCCTCCTCCTCTTCGCTGCAACAAAGGGATTTGGGCTTAGGAGTTGCAGTCTAGAGACACGCTCAAATTAATTTGATAGCGTTTGAGAAGCCAAGGAAATGAGGCACAGAAATGATGTATTCGACTCTGGAGGTTGCGAAGAGATGGAGGTTTCCCAAAATTGCGGGTACCTTATTGAAGTCCCAGTAATCAGGGCTGTAGTATTTTGGATCTGTGTGGATTCTCCCCGTTTTGGGGATCTACCATGTGTTGAATATGTCCCGGGGGGAGCGGGGGGAGAGTTAGGATTGGGTGGCTGACAGATGGCAACCCTAAACCCTAAACCCCCACCCCTAAAATCTAAACCCTCAAACCTAAGCCGAAGCCTTAGAGTTAGCGATTTCCTGCGGATTGGGTGTGTGAATGTCAAGGCCTTTGTAGAATTCCATATTTGGGACTTGGGCTATAGGGTTGAGGGCTTATAGGTTTCAGGGCAGAGGGTTTGAGTAAATTAGGGATATAATGGAGACTCAAATGGAAAAAGCCTGGAACTGGGTTTATAAAAGGTGTTATTCTTGACCGCTTGTAGGACTTGGCCTAAACCACTGCTACCAAAATGGGGGAGGAATGTATCGCATGTAGCAACCCGCATTGTAACAGCAATCGGAGAGGATTATGCAACCAACCCTCCACCTTTCACAGCCAAACATGAAATGCAAAGACAGCACCTGTAATTATATATGCTATTGATCGGGAAATGCGACGATAAATTTGAAACCCCAGAAGCTGTATACTAGATAGCATTATGTAGGCATCACACGTGTATGTCAAATGTGGCACAATGAGTATGCGGAGATTGTAGGTCCTTTTTCCTGTTTCCAGATGCACATGGAACCCCATATAGGCTTTTGAGGAGGACAGTCTTTCTTCTAGGCACCATGACGGGGTTCGATGTTAGTTTGAGGACATTAAATCCAAACCCTGAACCCTAAACCCTAAACCCTAAACCCTGAACCTTAAAGCCTAAACGTCGACCGGCCATCAGGAATAAGTCGACCAAAGACTTGTGAGCTCCTGGCGCCGGTGCCCCCTCGAACCTGAACAAGTTAAATCCTGTATGTTCCCAAATTCCGCTTCAGGCTATGCTGGGCACTGCCCCAGGATCCTAAACCCCAAACCCTACGACCCAAAACCTAAACGTTAAATCCTGAGCCCTAAGCCCAGTACCTGATTGCAAGGTGTGCCTCCAAGCACTCTGCCGCCCCTGTGCACAGAGTTGGGCTCAGAGGTATGGACCGTTGCACCTAAGTCATGCTCAGGGACGAGGGTTTAGGTTTGGGCGCTTCGGGAGAGGCTTTGTGTAGGGCTTGGAATGATCGGGGTTTAGGTTGGGTACTGCCCCCATCCAGTAACAGTCTATAGTAGTAGTAACAGTCTATAGTAGGGGTCCTATTAAGGGCTATATATAACCATAATATACTTATTATCCAACTGTTACTGAGTGGGGGCAGTATCCAAGGTTTAGCGTTTGGGAGTTTTGAAGGTGGAGGCGCCACCGAGCGCTCCCGCAACCACACCCTCTAAAGCCCAAATTCCATTCTAGGGTTTTAGGGTTTAGGGTTTAGGGTTTAGGCCCACAAATAGGGCCTACCTAGCACACTTTTGCAAGCCCCAAGCCATGGAACTGATCTGGGAGAACTAAATGGAAGAGAACCCCCTAAACCCTAACTCCTAAACCCCGTATACATATATATATATATTTTTTTCTTGACTAGAGAAGCAGTCTAGGGTTTTGGGGTAAGACACATGCCCTAAGTAGGGAAACCCTAGGATCCACAAACCAGGACATCCCTGGGCTGAAGGGTTTCAGAGTTGCTAAGCTTTCTAGTGTTCTATTTGGGAAGCCTGTCAGGAGCATGACCCCAAAAGTATGCAAAAAAAATGCCTTTATGGCTGCTGTTATGGGCTTAAGGCTATGGTTTTACATACTTTGGGGGGTTTAGATATGACCCTTGAAAAGATGAACAGGATGCGGCGCTGCGGAGGCCAAGAGTGAAGTTGCCCAATACCTCAAGCTTGGCAGAGGGTTTAGGGTTTAGGGCTTCGGCTAAAAATGGAAAGGAAATTGGAAAGTGCTCTATCTAGGGTTTAGCGTTTAGGGTATATATAGTAGGGTAGTTGGAAGGTGCACTATTTAGGTTTAGCGTTTAGTGTGTGTGTGTATATATATATATATAGAGTAGGGTAGTTTTAAGATTTAAGGCTTTGGGATTAGGCTTCGGGCGGCTTCCGGCTTGCAATAGGACGGTTTCAGGCTAAAGGCTTTGAAATTAGGCTTCAGAATTCAGGGTGTAGGAATTTAGGGTTTGAGGGACTTAGCATTTAAACTTGATTGTAATGACTAAGGAGAAGGATTTCCGTGTCCTGGTCAAATAGCCCATATAGTGCTGCTGGGATACTGTCGGGACCTGGCGCCTTACGTGGCTTGAGTTTCTAAAGGGTCCACTGCATTTCTTCTAGCGTGAAAGGATCTATGTCAGGACTTTGCCGTCTGATTGGGGAACGTGAATTAAGGATACCGGCGGGGCTGTCAGCATCAACTCTCTGTGCCCATTGTGAGTCCTGCAGGCGATCAGGGAAGATAGATTTGACCAAGAGGAGCAGCCGCCGCTTGGCCGAATGTCAGGTGGTGGCCTGATAAATTTAACCCTTACCCATGATTAATAACCTCCCTCCCCTTAATAGGGATTTTCATAAGGATCCCAATATTATGGCCCTTACAAGGGCGGTGGGCAACTTTGCTCCGCCGTGCTCAAGCCCAACGCAGAGCGTTCTTCCAAAGGCGCTCCGCGAAAATGCGCTGCTTTGGCGCTCCACCGCGAAGGTGGCAGGGTTCAGGGTTTAGGGTTCAGGGTTTAGGGCTTAGTTACAGCGTTCGATCCGTCAGCATAAAGCCGCATATATGACAGGCAAATGTCAGAACCGGGGGGTAGTCTGAAACTCTGCTATTGTGCCTCTTTGTAACATATTACTGTTCTAGGGTTTATATAGGGGATAATGGTCAAGAGAATGGAAACTACAGGGATTATAGGGGTTATATAGGGGCTCTATCGGGATTATAAGGTATGTATTGCGATCATATGAGGGGAAAAAATGGAGAATCAAATGGAAAAGAAAATGGAAAATCAAATGGAAACTTTTCGCCAGGTTGTCCCAGGCGTAGTCCACGCATCAGTGGGACAAAAGGCTCCTGATCACCTTTTCCTTGAGCCCCCAACCTTAAACAATATACCCTACCTGAACCCTAACAGTGGACAGAATAATGGGTTTAGGGTGCAGGGGTCTAGGGTTTAGGGTTTAGGGCTCATTACCCAGAACCCCCAACAAAAATGTTTAACAATGCCCTTATTGTACATATTTTGGTGTCCAGGTAGACTCTAAACCCTCAACGCTACCTGGGTCCCCGTCAAGCAAGGTTTACATTTCGAGGCGCGGAGCACATACAAGGGGGTTTCCCTAATTAGGGGTTTGGAGAGTAGGGCTCAGGGCTTTTAAGATTAGGGGTACCCTTTTAGGGGCCCTTTAGTAAGTAAGGATTTAATCTTTTGGGTCTGTATGGGGGTCCCCCTGCCCAATGGAAGCTGCCACAACTGATGACGAGTGTGCGAACAATGCACCTATAACTTAGCCCTGACCGTGGGTTCTTGCAGAAACCTTCCAACCTAGAATCCCAAATCCTAAATCCTAAACCTTAAACCAAAAAATCCTAAACACTAAACCCTAAAAGCCTAAACCCTAAATCCTAAACACTCTAAACCCTCAAAGCCTTAACCCTAAACCCTAAATCCCAAACCCTAAATCCTAAACACTAAACCCTGATGCCTAAACCCTAAACCCTAAATCCTAAATCCTAAACGCTAAACCCTAGACTCTAAATCCTAAACACTAAGCACTAAACCCTGAAGCCTAAATCCTAAACCCTAAAGCCCAGCCACCAGGGTGAGCTCTGGCGCAACGCGCCTAGCGCCTGCGAGCGGAAGTAAGGCCACAGGTCGAGGGGGTGGGGCCTGGTGATGAGCAGGGTTTTAGGGTCTAGGGTTTAAGGTTTAGGTTTTTCAGGGTTTAGGGTTTAGGGTTCAGGGCTTAAGGTTTAGGGTTTTAGGTTTTAAGGTTTAGGGGGACTAGGGGGACTGGGAGGCATTTAGACGAAAGCTTTTAAATATTTCTGGTAGGTTTTTTTTGTTAAATGCCTCCCAAGGTTCTTAAGGTGAAGGGTTTTTGGAGACAGAGCATGCCCGCACGACCTTAGGGTTTAGGGTTTAGGGTTTAGACTCGCAGGCTTTGTTGTTAAAGGCCCTGGAATGCAAAGTAGGCGCGTAGATAATTGGGATGGGTCTGCGCTTGTTGTACAATATATGGGTATCATCTAAGGATTGTAGGTCGGATGTAGCCCTGCGTAGTAATCGTGATTAGAACCCAAACAAGAAAAAGGGTATCTGCAGGTATGGGACTCAGAGTTGTGTGGTAAGTATGTTTACCAAGTAGCTTGTAAGTACAACTGACCTACGCGCGAGGGTGTTAGCAGCTTAGGTGGCCATTCCACCATCCCACTTCGGCACGTGTATATGCACGCGTGAGTCTAAGAAACCCCCTCCAAGGCCCCAACAAATATTGTCTCCATCATATACTGGTACTATAGTGAGGAGGGGTTTTAATTCCGGCCCCTTTGATAAACCATGAATATGGGTTGCTCTCAAAATTATGGGACTTTCTATTATGAATCACATGATGGCACCCCATATTTGGAGGTACCAAAATGGGACCCTGAGAACTCCCCATAGATGGTAGTTTCCCAATATAGGGGGCAAAACACTATAATCCCTACTATAGGGACCCCCAACATGGTACACCCTAATTTTGGGAAACTCCCCACATATATATATATATATCTTGGGCACTGCCCCCCCTCAGTAACAGTTGGATAATAAGTATAATATGGTTAAATATAGCCCTTAATAGGACCCCCAATATAGACTGTTACTGGGTAGGGGCAGTACACCCCATATATATATATATATGTATATCCCAGGGTTTACGACTCTCCCATGATGCCGAATCATACTTAGCAGCTTGTCAGAACCCCGGTCCCCTGTTGCTTTCCATGGGCTGGAAGCTGTGATTCTTGTGTACATCTAGGGTTCAGGGTTTAGGGGCTTAGGGTTTATAGGGTTTAGATACATCACTATTTGGGGGTTCCCTCTAATAAGGATTTTGACATTTTGGGGTCTAGACTGGGGTCCCCTTATTTTGGGAAACAACCAATCCCTGTAACCCCAATAACCTACAGTTTCATGGATTATACCTACTAATTAAAGGGTACTTACTACTAAACAGTAGGTTCTTGGAGCCACAGATCTTGCTTAGTTGCATACGATCCAGACGTTAAAAATCTGCCGCATGCCTTGGCGGCAAGCCGCCCTTCACACCCTCCAAATGCCTACAGTTCCATGGGTTATGCCTACTAACCACGTAGCGGGGGGCGGGGAATTATTGGGGTTTAGGGTTTAGGGTTTCGGGTTTAGAGTTTAGGGTATTACTAAGCTGTAGGTAGTTGGGGTTACAGGTAACTCTTCGGAACTAAAACTTGGAAAATCGAAATCAGGAATCTGAGCAATCCTCAAAACCCTGAAATCCTACACCCAGACTTACTGGGGGTTAGTAACGAATAAGGAAATCTTGTATATGGGAATCATACCGGGATTTTATTCGGATTATATTCCCTTATTCCCTCCGAGCCACTCATTAGTAAGCAAAGACCTTACATCCTACGCTCTAAACCCACAGGTTCCCCCTGCTATCCTGACTAAACTACCTCCGTGAAATCCCCATTAATTAGGCCTAATTATCCCTAAAAAAACCTCAATAAGGGAGAAGCAAAGGTAGGGGCACCCGTAAGAACCCTAGACCCTAGACCCAAAGCCCAAACCCAGAACCACTAAAAACTGAACCCTATAATCCCTAAGCCCTAAACCCTGAGAATAAAACCTACCAAGGTGGGCGCCATGCCGTAGTGAAGAGCGTTGGTGGAAACAGACTCATTCGCAGCTCCCGATATCCTGGGACTCAGAGCTAGGGTTTAGAGGTTAGGGGTTTACGGCTTAGGGTTTAGGGTTTTGGATTTACGGCTTGGGGTTTTGGGTTTAGAGCTTCGGGTTTAGGGTTTTGGGTTTCGAGTCTAGAGGTTAGGGCTGCTTGCAGTTTAGCTCTTCTCTGGCAAGTTTAGGCATGACGGGTTTGAGAGTTGAGGTGTTTCTAGATTTGGGTGTTTCCCAGAATCAGGGGTACCTTTTGGGGGTCCCAGTAATAAGGATTATGGTATTTGGGGGTCTATATTGGGGTCCCCTTATTGCGGGAAACTACCATTTGGGCCTGTGCTGCTAACGGCTTCGGAATCTCAAGTCCATTGTCTAAACTCCTAGTATCCCCCCTAATAACCCCTATAGTAGTCCCCTATATAATCCCCTATTTAACCCCCTTTAAGGAGTTTAGACTACAGCTCAAGTCATGATCGCACTTGGGCTCCGCTCTTCGCTTCATGAATAGCGGCAATCACGCTGAGTTCCGTTCATACTAGAAATCCTGCATGACCTTCATCTACCATGTACTATAATTTCCATGGTTTGGAGCACTTAGGGTCATGCAGGAATTTTAGTATCCACCGTATGAAAGGTGCATGAACTTCGGTCTGGATCAGACGTGGCTACAGCATGGTGTGATTTCGGTTGCCTGACATAAAACAGGTTGTAGAGGGAGTTGTCAAAAGCAATCTTAACAATGCCACACTACAGCTTGATAGTATACATGCCAAGGAGGAAGCAATCGCAAAAGCGGTTATTCGCACACGTTTTGACTTGTGGCTGGTTGGTTGAACAGGTTGCGCTCTTCCAACGTACAGTACCTGTCCTTGAAGGGGTTTTAGAAAGTTGCTATTATAACTCCTAGTACCTACTGTGGTAACAATTACTGTCAGGGGAAATGACCTGATGAAACCCTAAACCCTAAACCCCTAAACCCAATAGGTTACTACAAGACACAGGGCTGTCTTGAGTCTGGAGCATGCAGAAACCCTAAACCCCACATAAACCATTAAACCACCTCCCTCTACCCGCCAAAACAAACTGCCTGCTAAAATGTGATGGTCTAGGGTTTAGGGTTGCTGTTCTTTATGGGGCAGGGGTTGCAGGTAGTAGTTTCCGTTTTCTTTCCGATCCCCCATGTCTCCCTACACAACCCCATGGGGACTATAGCAGTGGGAAAGGGGGGGGGGTTGTCATTCGGGTGAGTGGATTACTTTGATAATTCTATGGTTGGCGCATGCTGGCACCATCCTGAGCCCCATACTTTACTACCGATGCTTTCTGGGTTGAAGGTTTTTGCTTCTTTTGCTGCTTGATTTCTTGTGTATACGTGTTTCTGATGTTTTGTGTTTTTCTTTCTCGTGTGTTTTCTCTAGGTGCATGTTTAACCCAAAAGTTCAATAGCTGACCTTTGACAGTTCTAAGTCCGAATATACACATTTTTCGTACCTCTAGAAGCTAGAAGTCCTCAAAATCAACATCTTCACGTTCGGGACTGCGCGCAATACGCAAGTCCAAGTCAAGCTTCATTTCATCTGTGATTTCATCCATGAAATCAAAGAAGTCCTAACATATGTCGTCCTCACCCCATGTGCGAATATCGGGCCTCCAACACCCGTACGCTTCCAAGCCTCTCTCCAGTGGCAAAGTCCCATCCGGCGCCAAATCCCACTTCATTCTCAATTTAGCGGGAGTTGTCTGCGTCCCAATTGTTAACGTCCAAGTCAAGTCGCATATCATGCCATTCATGCCCTTCAGGTTGGCATTTTTGCAACACGAGGTTTCGGCGTGAAGCCTCCCTAGGGTGATCTCATGAACCATGCCGTGTTCGTCGGCAACAGGAACAACTGGGTTCATAATGCGCTCAGGCGTGAAGTAAGGGCCCTCAATCAAGAAGTTCGACATAATCTCATGGACGAGACCTTGCACACCCTAAATACTAAACCCGAAGCCCTAAACCCCAAACTTAAACCCTAAGCCCTAAACCTTAAGCCCTAAGCCCCAAACTTTACCCTAAAGCCCTAAGGCCTTGCCCTGAACCCTAAGCCCCAAACTTAAGCCATAAACCCTAAGCCCTAAACCCTATGGTTGGGATCATCAGGTCTAAGGCTTGATTGCGGTCATGACTCTGCACTGGGAAACTTATCTTGAACATGTTCTTACTTGGTCTTAGTAGGGAGAAAGGATATATATACATATATATATATGCATACACACATATATTTATACATATAGATGTCTAGGTATATGTATATATATATACACATATATAGATTGTAGAAATTATATGCCTTTTTTCCCTGCTGGGAACCAGTAAATTATTGCCACTCATGTGTTGCGAAGACGCGTTGAGACATAGTGTATTTTTGTATGTCCCCGTATTTGGAAGATAGCTCTTTCATGTATTCCCTACGAACTTTGAACATCACGAAAGCTGATGTGTTCTGTATATGGAAGCCGTGATGCATAACCAAAGAGACCACCAAGTCTTGACCATCAAGAACTGTCATGTCACGCGACTCTTTATGTTTCGGAAGAGCCCGATCTTTCCACGCATTGAAGATGCGACACGGTAGCACAGCCTCGGAATCTACATAAAGTTGGCCAAAATGGTGTCTAGATTGAACCAAAATAAGGTGAGCTCAGCCAAGCGAGCGGCGGATGCTTACTGCACCAAGGATGCCCCCAACCCTCAATGCTTCAACCCCACAGTTTCCTGACAGAGTGTCGTGGAGCAACTGCTGGAAGTCGTCGCAGTCCACGACATTGCTGACTGGAAACCCCAAACCCTGAACACCAAACCCTAAACCCCATGTGCCCCCTACAACCACCTTTAGAGCGACTACGGGACCCTTGAATCTAAGGTTGAAACCATGGGCCCCCAGTATGGGCCCTTAGATCCGGGATCCTTCTATACCTACGATATAACCTTCAGGGTCCTAGAATCTCCCTAAAAGGCCTGAGAGTCCATATTAGGGCTAACCTTAAATCAAAGAGACCGACCATAACTAAACCCGAAACCCTAGTATGATGATCTGCAGCTGGATGGCACAGCAAGGGCTGAAGGCCAATGGCTAGCACTTCGGCAAGCCTTCAATGTGACCTTATCCCCCACAGGCTCCAGGTTATACAGGGGTTTCTAGGGTTATATTCGGTTTATCTTGGGGCTCTGGGAAAATAATAAGTGGAAACTACTATTTAGGGTGGTTTAAGGTCTGAAGGTTTTGGGGCTGAGCCTTTTAAGGCTTAGGGCTTGAGGGCTTAGGGCTTTCTGGGGTTTCAGGCCGAGGGTATGGGGAGATCATCCTCCAGATATGGGAGAACCACATTAAAAACACAATGGAAAGCCATATGGGATCTGGGACTTCATAGATACATGGGGTTAGCTGGCTACTGGGGTTCACGGTAACTGGAGATCCTAGTTGATTATAACTACTATTCTTATTATTCCTGGTCTTACTTTCAAATCCAATAATCACAATTATGCCTATTATTGCTGATTGAAGTTGGATGTCCAGGTATCGCTAGTAGAAGTTTGATGTCCAGGTAGCCCCTACAGTAACGGTCCCTAAGCAGCCCTGCTATAAGCAAAACTTCTGAAGGCCTGTTGCTCTGTATCGATCCCAAAGACTCAGAATCCCAAACAATAGGGCCCTCCGGTACCTTTATGGGAACATCCCCGGGTCCCAAGAGCACACACTATCTGCATGCTATTGCAACTTGGCCCCCTTGGGTACACCGAAACCTTAACTTGGACAAGGCTTCTGCCCGAAACTTCCAAATCTGGGTGCCATGTGAGCCAGTGTCTAAGCCCCTAGTACGCGCCTGAATGCGCCCTGTATTGCTATGTAATCCCCTATATAACCCCCTGTAAGGAGTTGAGACTATGGCTCATGTGGGTTTGGCAAGGCCGAAAGGATTGCCCAGGGAAACGGCAGCCTCCCCACACACTTTACCTCTTTGATCACTTAAGGATATAGGGCTTAAAGTTTAGGATAAGTAGGGCTAATGAAAGATGGTTCAGGGAAACCCCGGGGGTAGCATAGAGAGGGTAATAGGAACCTGTGAGTTGTTCTCAGAATTATGGGCCCGTTTTGGTCTTAGTGCCCTCCGAACGCCAACGCCAACGCAACGCGCCCAAACGCACGGGAACGCGTGTTGCAACGCAACGCGCCCTCTGTGCTGCATGTCTAGGTCTCTCCGTGCTGCGGAAGCTGGGGTGCTAGCTTCTAGGTTTGAGGATTTGGGGTTTACGTTTGATAGGGTACTGGCGCTCGCAAGCCGGGCGGGCGGCAAGGCGGATATCCTGCGGCATCACTGACGTTGCTATCAAACATAAAGCCCTTGACAAACTCTTCTGCTGCCGTGTGGAGGCAAAGCAGAGCCTCAGTAGACAACTTGGGCACTATCATATCATCCGACTCTGGCATCACGCGTCCTTCTTCCTGGGCAGCTCGCCGAGTCTGCACGCCATGGCCACTGTGGCTAAGCATCGCGGTGGACATCTCAGAGCTCAGGCCCTTCATGATCTCTGCCACCAGCCGTGAAAGGCCTTTGCGAGAAGAAGTCAGCTCTTGTGTCCACTCCTGCAACAGGATCTCAAACCCTTGTGATGGGTTGCAAGCATGGAAGGCTCATACGATCATCTTTTGCTGGGGCGTGTAAAAAAGGGCCAAGGTAACCCTCACAAAGTACTTAACTAATTACTTTTTCTCTTGCTATTAAAGGCCAGACTTCCCAAATAAAGAAAGCCAGAGATCCGGGAGCTGGGAAATCATGCATTCCCGAGGCTCGTACAATATGTGAGCCATGGTCTGAACTCCTAGTATCATCCCTAATAACCCCCATGAGACTCCCCATATACCAAAACTGTTGGTTATAGACTATATTACGGCAAGATGGGACCCTGATGTTGGGAACTCCCCATTTGAAGCTGTGAGAAGTTGGGTCGGAAGAACCTCCACCCTAAACCCTTAACCCCTAAACCCCTAAACCCTAAACTCTAACCCCCTAGACCCTAAACCCCTAAACCCTAAACCCCAAAACCCCATTGTGCCGGGAGGCGCTAAGGTTGATCTCATTCGGTTGTACGCCTTCGTTGCCACAAGCTGGGTGGGGTTTAGCGTTTTACTAGTTTTTTTGGTTTTGCTGGATTTAGGGTTTCACTGAGTTTCGGGTTTAAGGTTTTACTGGGTTTAGGGTTTAAGGTTTTACTAGGTTACGGTTTTACGGAGTTTCGGGTTTAGGGTTTTACTGGGTTTAGGGTTTAAGGTTTTACTAGGTTACGGTTTTACGGAGTTTCGGGTTTGGGGTTTTACTGGATCTAGGGTTTAGGGTTTTGCTGGGTTTAGGGTTTAAGGTTTACAGTGGTATGTGGGGACCTGCCGTCCCATAATCACGCGACTGTCACACATCCAGCAGTCCGACACAATCATTTCTGAATCTTAGCGTCCAGAAACTGCTGTCAGCTCTTAAATAATCTCTGGCCGTTTTACACGTGCGGTAAAAGGGGGTCTCTCAAAACAGGGTATGGTTGGGCACCCTAGCTGTACAATGCAAAGGCAAGAAGGGAAATTCTGGGGGTCCCATGAATGCAGGTAAGTGCGTATAGACCACCTTGAATTGGTTTACCCCTGCAGCTACTAGCTATGCTAGAGTTCTACACGTGAAGCTGTTCTCCATGTGCCTAGCCCACCCTTGAAAAACAGGATAAACTTCCTACTTAGCGCCATATAGGACTAAACCTTGAACCTAAACCCTAAGACCCTATACCTCAAACCTGAGCCCTATACCTAAACCCTGAAGCTATACCTAAACCCTAAGCTCTTTTTGGCTCAAAGGATCAGGATGGCGCCCAAGGCCCAAAGGGCTGTTAGAGGGTCTTCTTTGTTTGGGGACCCTCGGTCTGCTTCCCAAGCCCTCAACAACCCCGTTAACTTGAAAAAGGGGTTAGAGTTTGGGGTTTAGGGTTTACGGTTGTTTCCCTCCCCAGGCTGTTACTCATGCAGGGTAAGCAGATGTTGGTTTAGGGTTTAGGTTTTAGGGTTGGGTCATTCCCCCTCCCAGTAACAGTCCTTAAAAGCGCTTTAGTAAGGGGCTATGATAGCTACTAGTATTTCTTGTAGTAGCTGTTACTGTAATTAGGAATGACCCAAGTTTGGGGTTGGGGGGGCTTATCACCTACAACCCTTTAAAAACTGAACCCCTAAACCGTGCACCCGAACCTCCCAGACCCCTAAACCCTGGGTCCTAAGTCTTCAGCCCCACAAAGAAGTGGGGGCGTAGCTGAGCGGCCGAATCCCCGCATTGACCGAAGCAGCTGAACAGCATAAAGCCTGAGCCATCTGCAGGGGCCAATTGATTTTCAAGAAATACCTCGAACCTCAAACAGCCAATCCTCGACCCATTATTCAAGATTGCACAGCGTAAGTTGTACGATGTGACGCCGCCAAAGGGAGATCTGGGCGGGGCTTGTGGTTTAGGGTAAGGGGGTCTAGTGGCCCAAACACAAGCCCAAACTAGTGGCCCAAACACAAGCCCAAACAAGCCTTACAACGACTGAGAGGTGCCTATATGAGCCACCTTCAATATTTCCACAGAATTTAATGGACATGGGTTCCTTATTAAGGACTCTGACAGTGGGGATTATACTAAACTACAAGAGGGACCCCTATGTCCACTGATATGGACCTCTCAAAACGCAAATATTGACAGTAGCTCATATGGTTGTACCACGTCAGCGAGGGCATGAACACTGGCTTTGGCTTCTTGAAGTGATTTCGCGTTTAGGCCTTTAGGGTGCGGATTCAAACGGCAATCTCCACGGATGAACCAGCAGCCCGCGCAAGGAACAATGGCAAGGCCGGTGTGTACCCCTGAGTGAGTTCGTGGGGACTGCTTACCTAGACCCTATAATTCCCGATCCTTTTCTTGAGATACCTAACTTCATGTCTAGTACCTTGTTTCAGAAATTAATAGGTACCCTAAAATGGGGGTAGGGGTACACGGGTCTAGGTATGCAGACTCCAACCCCTTAAACCCTAAAGCCTAAAACCTGAACCCTGACCCTAAAACCTAAACCCTGAACCCTAATCCCTAAACCTTACACCCTAAACCCCAAACTCTATAGTCTCCCTTAAGTAGATAGAATATGGGATATATGGGGATCTTATTAGAATATACCCAAAGCCATATTCTATCTACTCAAGGGGGACTATATACTCCTGAGACCAGACCAGTCACCAGGCACTCGCTTCTTCCTTGGCTGGCTTTGCTTGTTGTTTGGAGTTTAGGGCTTAGGTTGAGGGTTTGGGGCTTAGGTTGAGGGTCTTGCCTTAAGGGCTTCGTGCTTTCTAGGTTTTTTAGCTTTGGGCTATTGGACGCCAGGCTTTGGGGCTGGGGATCTTCAGGGTTTAAGGTTGAGGTCTTCCAGCTCATGATACATAAGCTTCAGCGCCCAGGATTGAGAAAGCCTTGGGCCACTTACACAACAAAAGCAAAGCTGCCTGTTCCCAAGCAGCGAGCCCGAAACTGATGTTAAACCTGAAGCCCTCAACCCTAAACCTTGAACCCTAAACACTTAACGCTTAAGCCCTTGGAAACCGTTCGGTGCAGTCCTACCCCAAACGAATATGGAACCCCAAAAGGAACCTTACAAAGACTACGGTGACTGCGAAGGCTTTCGGGGATTGCCTACAGGTCCTTAAGAGCGTAGGCCAGTGACTGTAGATAGCACCCTGGTACTACAGGTTTGTATCACTTCTCCGCAGCCCCCTTAAAACAACAGAGACCATTGGGACCAAGAAGAGGAAAACTCAAAGAACCCCAAAGACTAAAGTAGACCTATGTGGTTCTTGGAGGGTCAAGGCAAAACTAGCGTTTCTATATGGGTTCAAGGGGTTAAAAACTCTAAATCCCCAAACCCTAATGGGGGATTCGGATTAC
>CAJNIZ010046496.1:18422-28468 GCA_905231905.1 Symbiodinium pilosum | reverse complement strand
ATACCCTAATTAAATCCTAAACCCTAGATCCTAAACCCCAATAGGTTTCCCCAATATAGTAACTTAATTTAAGTTCCTTAACAGCAACCCAGTAAACTCTAAGTAGCTGATAAGTCCCATGAGCCTCCAAGAAGCCTTCGAAGTGGCTCCGACACCCGCAGCCTTACATCCTGGATAAGGGTTTAGGGTTTAGGGGTTAGGGGTTAGGGGTTAGGGGTTAAGGGTTTAGGGTTTAGGGTTTAGGATTCAGCCCTAAACCCTGCTAAGGGTATCTGGTCCCCTAGTTACACAAGATCCCAGAGTATGGGCGCTTTCTTTACAGGGCGAGGATTGAACGGCCATGAAAGTATTTTGGTAAGGCCTTCAAACTCAAACCCTAAACCCTCAGCCCCAACGACACTAGTTGTGCGGAAATCCCCGATCTGGTGTTCGGATTGCCATAACAACATGTCAGGTGTCCTCAGGTTTGTGATTTGGGGTTAGGGTTAATTAGGATTTGGGGTTTAAGATGTTTTTGGTCTGCGGAGGTTCGCCAGAGTAATCCGATTTGAAGTCAGCCTCGTTCAATGAAGCCTGCTCAGAGTCCGTGAATGCAGACAATTAGAAGCTGTAACTGGCGTGACTTTGTCTTCATGCTGGACAGCCCCAAACCCAAAACCCTAAACCCCCCCCCCTCTCACATTGGACACTTCCATTGGTAGCCCAAGCATTTGCGGACACATATTCAGTGCTGCAGGGTGCCCGGGTGGGCAGTTGCAAGTGGGACATTTCCGTAGGAAAGCTATACTTGCCACCTTATTGCGGATAGGAAAAGCCCATACCCTAAACTACCCCATCGGGGATGGTAAGCCCTAGAACTCACTTTGAAACCCTAAACACTAAACCCTAAGCCCTAAGCCCATGAAATTCTAGGCAAGGCACCTGCTTCAAATCTTTAGTCCAAGGGTTTGGACCGCAGTCCGGTCGCATCGGGTCCAAGTACCTATCTAAGAATACAGGAGCTATAGTCTAAACTCCTATAAGGGGGTAATACAAGGGATTATATAGGGGACTACTATAGGGGCTATTAAGGGGGATACTAGGAGTTTAGATTATGGTTCACATGGGGCCCAAAGGGTTCGGTTTCGCGCTTTAGTGTTTAGGGGCTTAGGCAACAGGAAAGTTTAAACCCTAAATACATGCCATGTAGGTACCTGGACCCTTTGCCTTGGGTTTGCAGGGTCCATGGGCGTTGGTCTTTGGGGGTTGCTGCTCTTCCTGTGCTTTGGAAGCATAAGTCCTGGTGCCTTGCGGAGTAGGAGTAGTTTAGGGTCTAGGGTTTAGGGATAATGGTAGTCGGATTAGAAATAGTACTAATCGTAATAGCAATAGCAACAGTGATAACAGAAGTAGAAGTAAGAAGATGTACGTGCAGAGCAGTTGTGACCTCTGTGTGTTTTGCTGATCCTAAAAACGTTCCTTCATGTCCTTATGATCCAAAAAACGTTCCTTCATGTCCTTATGATACTAAACTCCCATAATTCTCCGGGTTTAGTGTACCTAGTGTTATGCCGGATTCTTAATGTCAACCGTCGTCTACCTGCATGCAGGTGGCAAACCTTGCAGCCGTGCACCCTAAAACAGCTAGGAATCCGTTCATACCATAGGTTCCCCTACTAGTTAAGGTTGTTGAGTGATAATTGGGCTCAACTAAGGCTAACTAGGCTAACTAAGGGGGAACTTGGGGGGGTTTAGTAAAGAGGGGTAGTAGGGGAACCCATGATCATAGGAGTTTGCGCACTAAATGCTTTAAATGATCTACCGTCCTGAAGCTTGCAGGTTGCTGTTGCTCATAACTACACCACACCTGCGGCGTGATTTGGGCTCAAACGTTTGGTATAGAGTTTTGAAAGCAGGGTTTAGAGTTTAGGGCCTCTCTTTTCAAAACGAAATGGGTTCCTCCGTCCCGGATCCAGATAAAGCCAATACCCATGGTTCCCTGGCCTGGCGCGTGACTTGATGGCGATTGAGGAAGTAGGGTGTTCGGGTGGATTGGTGCTTTATATCCGTTAGGGGGCTACAATCCCCAACAATCAAAGATCACTTCCCCTTTACCCTAAACCCTGATCCCTAAACCCTGAACCCTAAACCCTGAACCCTAAACCCCATAAGTGCTCTTTGATGTTTTACAGGGCTCCAAAAGTACCAGTGTGGGGCTAAGGGTGTTATAGTTCTGGCAGCATCCCAATAATAGCGGCTTCAGGGTTTTTGGGTTAAGGGTTTCGGGCTTGGGGGTTTAGAGTTTAGGGCTTTGAGTTTAGGGTTAAGGGTTTTGGGTTTAGGGTTTTGGGTTAAGGGCTTTGGATTTAGGGCTCTGGGTTTAGGGTTTAGAGGTGGCGAGGGTGTTTGCCACGTTCTGCTTCTATTGTCAAGATTATGGCCCTTTTTTCGTGTCCCCATTCTGATATGGCCCCTACAATATATCTGGAGTACTGAAACAAGGACCGTACCTTTTGCAGGATATTAGATATATCTAGACCCCAAACCCCAAACTGCATGGTTGTTCTTTCTTTGCTCATTCCGCGAGTCTCCACCCAAATTAGCTAGATCCTAAACCCTGAGCCGGTAACACTATTAAAGATTCCTAAGCTCTACATGGTATTGTAAATTCCCTAAACTGCTAAACTCTACAAGAGCTCTTAGGTTCCAATTTGCTTTCGCATTCCCTACCATCAATTGGTGCATTCACAAGTTCCTTTAGGGTTTAGTTTATGGGGTTTGGGGTTTCCCTGCAAGCCCTAAATGGACCTGAAACCCTAAACCCTAAACTCCTAGACCCAAGAAACCTCACACTCTAAACCCTAAACCCCTAAACCCTAAATCTAAGCCTTGAGTCTGAATCCCTAAACTAATAAGGTGAAGACATATTTGCAATGGACTGGATGGCTCCAGAATCTTGACTCAAAGTCCGGAGTCTCGAGTTGAGGGTTTGGGGTTGAGTGTTTAGGGCTTAGAGCTTGCTCGAAAAGCACGCACCCAAGTGGGATTTGTTCAACGCGGTCGATCGAGACTCTTTGCTGGCGACCCAGCATACTTGCCTTATGATCCATACTCTGAATTCATTAAAGGGGGGTTATGTAAAGGATTATATAGGGGAGCATTATAGGGGTGATTAAGGGGTATACTAGGAGTTTAGACTACAACCCTTATTATCCCGTATATTCCCCCAGAGTCACTAACGGTACGGTCTCCCCAAACCCTTAAACCTTAACCCTAAACCTCAACTTAAACCCTAAACCGTAGACCCCAACCTAGGCCCCTAAACTCTAAACCCTAAACCCTGAACCCTAAACCCCAACCCAAGTCTGCAACCTCCAGACGGGGATGAAGTTGAGCCTCTCTTGAAGGCCTTAGCAGGAACGCTGGTTGACGTTCGGGTTTAAGGTTTAGGGTGTAGGATTTAGGGTTTAGGGTAGTGCCTGGGGTGGACGAAGCCGCGTCATTTTCAGCAATGAGGGTCGGCAACCCTGATAAAGCATAGGATGCTAGGAGGGTTCAGGCAGCTCTCGGAAGCGTCAAGCAAGATGGGTGATACTGTTGATACTACAAATCCTGCATGACCTTAGTATACTATAGTACCATTCTTGACAAGGTATAAGGCACTTAGGGTCATGCAAGATTTTTAGTACCCACTGCACTGGTCCACACTTGAAAGGCCAGGAAACCCTGCAGTTGATAGACACATATTTCCGGATTCTATGTGAGCGACTGTCAATATTTGGAGTACCAAGGCAGCATCAAGGGTGGACGTAAAAGTCCCTTAGTAGTTTAGCATCGTCCCTACTACATTCCCTACTAAGGACCCATGTCCATGGACTACAGATATGGAATTAGTGATTGTAGCTCACATATAGTCCCCCTTAAGTAGATAGAATATGGGGTATACGGGAATTTTAGTATAATCTACCCAAGGCCATATTCTATCTACTTAAGGGGGACTAGAGGTACACCCTGGGAGATGGTATTGTAGTCTGGGAGGGCCACGCAAAGGTTTTTCAGTCAACAGTGTGTGTAGATTGGGATTTGGTGGTTTCCCAAAGTGAGGGGTAGTTTAGGGGTTTCCCATTTTGGGAAACTACCATTTGAGGAGCGCACGCTTTAGATTTCATGCAGTCTGTCATACCTAACACTTCGTAGCATCAGAAGGCCTTGGACCTGTGTCTCGCTTGCAGCAGGATAGACTTACTGATGAGGGGGCATGAGGTACCCAGCCGTTGTAATGAGGACCTTAGAACCTTGTGTTAGGGGTTGGGGCAAGTAAAATTCCCCAGGTACATGTGCTGAGAAATGCTGGGGCGCACCTTAGCATGTTGGTGTCACTATACGAGGATTTTGGTAGCAAAATGGAAAACAAAGTTGAACATGAAATGGCGACCCATCATAGGAACCTTTTTGGCCTCAGGTGTTGCTTTAATGTAGGTACCAGGACCCTAAACCAAAAATCCTGAACCCTGAACCTTGAACCCTCGAACCTATACCCTAAACCCAGAACCCTCAACCCTATAGGTGCGTAGACTCTCTCGGACAGGTATATCCCTAACCTGGTGGCAGCCGTAGTTGTGGCAAGGCTTGCACAAGCACCGCTGTCTTTTTTTTCAAAGCCTGGCAGGACAAGAAGGGTATAGGGTTTGGGGTTTTAGGGTTTGGGGTTTAGGGTTAAGGTCTAGCTATAGGGGCTTCTTCAAAGGAGTTATGGGGTTACGCAAACATAGAGTTTTCTGCACATGCAAGGGGCAGTTGCAAAGGGAATATACAGTAGGGGATGTACATCGGATTTCGTATAGGGTTGTACAGGGGTATATTGACATGGATCCCAAATCACCATTGGGAAAACACAGAGGCCTCAAAGCACAACCCTAAACCCTAAACCCTCAACCCCAAACCCTAAAGTCCAAAGCCTAAACTCTTAAATTTCTACCTTGATCCCTATATAATCTTTCTGACGCTACAGAAAGTCAATATTCATAGGGCCCCCAAACCTACACCAGTCAAAAGTTCAGCCACGGAATGTAGCGTTTAATTGCGGTACTCGAGACCCCAAAGCAAAGGTTTCAAATCTTAATGGTACGAACTTAACGTCTTCGAGCCCTTAACCCCTAAAGCCCTCAACCCTAAAGCCCTAGACCCTAAAGGCCTAAAACCCTAAACCGTGAAACCCTAAACCCGAAACCCTCAAGCCTTAAACCCTAAAGCCCTACACCCTAAAGCCCTAAACCGATTTTTTGTGTCTATTGTAGCATACGTGCAAGGAAGTGCTTATCGGACCTAATGCTTCGAATATGAGCCATAGTCTAAACTCTTAGCATGCCCCTCAATAACCCCTACAGTTGTCCCCTATATAATCCCCTATAAAATAACCCCTGTAAGGAATTTCAGCTATAGCTCATATCCCTAAACCCCTAAACCCTAAACCCAGGTGTTGACACTTGCCGCAATCTGCAACTTGATCGGGCTGCCATGGAGCCTTGATCAGCAAATGCTACACACTGGCCTTTAGGGTTGAGGGTTTAGGGTCTATAGGGTTTAGGGTTGGAGGTTCAGGGTTTATCGGGTTTGGAGTTTGCTTTATCTACGACTGGATTTGGGGTCTATGCCAGTTTTATATGGGCCTTGGGCATTTGGATTGCGTTTTGCATGCTGGGTTTTCTGCTTTGGGTTTATGGGTGTAAGCGTGTCTTGTTTTCAGTGGTTTCAGAAAGCAAACTTTGGGGGTCTTCGGTATTTTATTGGAGGTCAGGTTCTTGAGGCTAACGGCCTGTGGGTTCAGTCCCTGGGCTTGTGGCATTCATCACAGGTACAGGTGGTAATGAGAACAAGGAAAACCCTGAATCCCAAACCTTAAACCCCAAACCCTAAAGGCCACCCTAAACCCCAAACCCTAAACCCTAAATACTAAACCTTAAACCCCAAACCCTAAACCCTGAACTGGACTTTTGCCAAGCTTTGGGAAGATTCGTTTACGGTTTAGGGTTTGGGGCTTAGCCCTCCGACCCCATGTAATGCCGACTTTTGCATGGTCCCACGTCATCCGACTTTTGCACCATACGGTACAGCGTTAGGGTTTTTGTTTCGGCGGGGTGCGGGGCTGATTACGTTCAAGGTCGAGCCTTTGTCAACTTTCCGGTTTATGTGTGAATCTTCTGGGGGAGTGGGGAGGGCTGATTACGTTCGGGGTCGAGCCCATTCACATCTGTCAAGTTTCCAGCTCATTTTTGGGATACGGCCACTGCGCGAAACTCCAAATCGGGTAAACGACGTAACAGCGAGCCCGCAAATCCGACAATGTACGGCAAACTGCGCGCAGAAGCCCGGATTTCCATGCAGCCTTCAAAGTTGCTGTTGCATCGTCCAGGGCTCTTGAACCCCCTGCGAGCATTTCGCACGTACAGAGCTTTTTAATGTAGATGAGCTTGGAGTAAACCCATACGTCCAGCTCGAAGAGCCTCGGCCTAGGGAGAAGCTGGAACACTAGGTGCCCAAAATCACTGAAAATCATACAGTGCCCAACAACCTTCTTCTCAACATGCTCTTGCCCGAAGTGTAGCCCTCGTGCGACTTCCAGCACTTTGCTTCAAAACTCGTCTGCAGAGGGTTGTTGCTGAGAAAGAGCTCGGCTCCGGATTTTGGAAAATCCGCAGTTTGGCAGACGCAGGTCCCGGGGCCCAAATCCCCTGCGCCTGCCAGCCAAATCAGGCGCCCAACTTGTCGCGACTGAGCAAAATGCGGGGTCGGAAGGCTTAGGGTTTAGGGGTCTGGAGCCTAAACCCTAAACCATAAATCATTTGGCTTACATAGTAAAAAGGAAGCCTGAATGACTAGTAAACGTTATTCCCTGATACTACCTGTATATGAATGCTGCAATGGACCCACAAATCCTGAACTAACTCTCTTGTCCGCTACATCAATGAATCATGCTTACGATCGTCCCTCTTGCAGTTGATGTGTCTTTCTGGTTCTACTGAGGTAGGGAAGCTGACCAATGGAGTTGCTAAGTTCCCGGTCTAAGGTTCAAGGAGACACCTGTGAAGTAGTTATCGTACACGATGGCACTTCTGGGCGATACAGACTGACCCTAGACCCTAAACCCTCAACCGCGCTTCTAAACACAGAGTCCCCAAGTACGGATCCCGACAATCATTGTGTCGTTCCTATATGGGGTTTTCCAAAATAAGGGATACCTTTTTGGGGTGGCCTCATAATAAGGATGATCATATTTTGGGCTACATTGCGGTAGACGATGGTAGACGTATTTAGGGAAGCTACCATGTATATCCATGTATTTTGATTGGGTCCCTCAAGGCATTCTACCTAGATCTTAGACCCCCAACACCCTGAAGAGCACAAGGTTAACATTAGACATAAAGTTCAAAAGAATAGGTATCCTGAGAATTCCAAGAAACCAAATGGGTCAGATGGCGACCACCAAGCCTATACTTGTTTATTATCAGGTTTTATTACCATATGCTTCCAACCACCACAGAAAACAGGGTGGCACCCCATTTCGCATTGCAAAACAGGGTCGTTGGCATAAGACCGTAAATTGCGGGTTGTGTACTTCTGCAAATATTACCCGAGAACTCTGGAAAACGAGCCGTAAAATTCACGCCATTTTCACGTTTTTTCACGGTGGTATTGGGGTCGTGCACCTTTTGTTTAGTCTTCAGAGGCTCAGGTCTCCACAATTCTTGCCTCCATTTTCACGGTTTTTTCACGCAATTTTCACGGCGGTCTTCGTGCTTTTTCAGGCCCTTTTTCACGCTAGGCAAAACGAGGTGGTTCAACAGCAAAAGGGGTGGTTCGCCTTGAAAACACGGTGGTTGGGAACCACCTCAAAAAATGAGGTCGAAGAAGCTTAGGGTTATTGTCCAGGGTGTCAGGCTTAAACCTTTTAATCTGTAGAGAAGCCCCTATACGTTGATCCCTATACTCCTGAGGTCCTAACCCTAAAGCCCTAGCCCTTACGCCACTCAAATCCCCACCCCCTAAGCCTCAAATCAGAGACCCGGGACGTTGGAAACTCCAAGCCCTACACCCTAAACCACCTAGGATTTCGCAGTTTCTGGCTGCACTTGGCTCCTTCCTCTCCTGCGTGCTTATTTTCGAGCCACGACTCCACACGATTTCAGATTTAGATAGGGTTTAAGGTTGAGCGTTTAGGGTTTACGATTTAGGGTTTAGAATTGGGGGTTAAGGGTTCCGAGTTTCAGGTCCAGAGTTTGGAGTTTAGAGTTTAGGCGTCAGAGTGCAAAGTTTAGTGTTTAACATTTTGAGGCCGCCCTTTTCTGCGCCATAGTTGATGCAAAAACCTTGCACCCAATGTTTGTGGTTTAGTTTTTAGGATGAGAATGGCGGGTGGTTCCCATAAGGACCCTCCTGTTACCTGGCCCAAAAGCCGAAGACTGCAAACTCTAAACCTTTGAACCTAAACCTTGGGTACTGCCTCCCCTGCGTAACAGTTGGAGAATAATTAGAATATGATTATATATAGCGCTTAACAGGACCCCTAGTATGGTCTGTTACTGGGGGGTCAGTACCCAACCTAAACCCTAACCTGCAAGGCGGACACCAGTGTTCCGGTAATCCCTCAAGACAGATCCTTTTGTAAGTGAAGGACACCTAAACTCTACACCTGAAACCTTATAGCCTTAACCCTAAACCTTGAACCCAAAACTTCAAACCCAAAGCCTTGGAACCCAAACTTTAAAATCCTAAGCCTTAAGTTCTACGACATCTCCCACACGCTACATATGTTCCAGGAGTTACACTCTCTGAAACTTAAAAGGTGCGTCTAACAGATTTGCGTTTTATGTTCGTTATTTTTGTTGTTATTCGTGCTACTACTAGTCTGATTCTTCCTGGTGACGTCCTAGTTGTTTCCTGGGTTAGGGCTATACAAGATCACGCAGCCAACAAAACTGGGTGTGAGCCCTTCATCCAATACACGATGCAAACCAAGCACCTCATCAGCAAGCCTCTAAGTGTGGGTGATGGACATCTTGCATTACTTAAGATCCCCGAATGTCTGTAGTTTTGGAAGGTGCATGCTAAACTCGTAAGCCCTGAGCCCGTAAACCCAAAAGCCTAAAACAGGGAATCAACGTGGTGGGTTTTGCTCCATTGGGCGTAGTTTGCTTTAAGCTTGCAATTTGCTGCCCAGGACCTTGTGACGGTCAAGCTGGGAGTGCACCCCAAAGAATCTATCCCAAAACGCTCCTCGGCCAGAAGTTTAGGGCTTATATAAGAGTATAATGCCTAGGGTTTAGGCAGTAGGGCTTACAAGAGTCTGGTATGCAGGGTTTTGGGTTTGGATGTGGGGTGTAGGGCCTGAATTTAGGGGAATATGGAAGTCTTTTTTTGGTTATATGAGGAGTGTTTTGTGAAATGCCTAATTCTCTCGGGTCATCGAAGGTATCCAGAGCCAAGTTAAGAAGTGGTTTTGAAGAACTGACCAGTGTAAGCACCTGCAGAGCTTAGGTCGAGATGACATGGACCCTTTCGATGCTACCTGGCAGAACGCTTTGCTTTTGGTACCGTACAGATTTGTTCAGGGCTGTTGTTTGTCGAGCGAAGGGGTGACGTCAGGTGCTTCCTGAGATCCAGAGTGTATGAGGATCCCTGATAAAACCAGCGGGCCAAACCGCCCTGAACCCTAAACGGGATCATCAGGGATTTGCGCGCCTACAAGCGCCAGCAATGGTGCCTGTACCGTGACCCCAATTCTTCACTAACCATCCAAACCACTCTGTACTCTATCCAAGTGTTATACGTGACCGAAGAATACCCGGACACTCCAACGTAGTACCTTCTTTGGGTTTGGTACGCGTTTTTGGTTGTGACTGCCCTAAACCCTAAACCTTAAACCCTAAACCCTAAACCCTGAACCCTAAACCCTAAACCCTGAACCCTAAAAAAGTACTATTTTGGAGCGCTTGAGCCGGATAAAGGTGTGCATCTGGGGTTTACAGCGTAAGCTTTGGGGGAGGCAGAGTTTAGAGTTTAGGGTTTAG
>CAJNIZ010046496.1:6284-18322 GCA_905231905.1 Symbiodinium pilosum | reverse complement strand
TTAGGGCTTAGGGTTTGGGGACTTGCTTGCGAGCTCAGAAATTGCAATGTGGGGCCGACAACTTGTCAATAGGGCTTTGCGGTGAATGCTCCTATAGTTGTTTGAAGACTGTAAGAACGACACAGCATTCACTACTCTCATCTTAGCTTGGTGTTGCCGTGCCCTTTGATCCAGTTCGGACATCTGCGCCTTGTTCTTCTTACAGTCCAAGTCACGATGGTGAAATATGTCAGGAGCCATTTGCCCTAACTAATTAGTTTGTGGAACCACGGGTTTAGAGCCAGGGGACTTATGAAATAACTCACCATTGCTTACTCCGACTTGGAGATTTATAGCAACTGCGGTTTAGGGTAAAAGCTTTAGAGTGCCGCTTTAGTTCCAGGGTCGCAGAAGGGAAAAGGGAAAACTAAGCTCCAAATCCTGCATGAAGTGGAGTTTTGTATAGGTGTTCGTCTAGTCAGGAGAAAGCCGGCCTAAACCCTACAACCTAAATCCTAAGCCCTAAACCCTAAGCCCCAAACCCTAAGCCCTAAACCCCAAAGCCTATAAGCCCTAAACCCTAAACCCTAAGCCCTAGTGTTGGATTCAGGGTTCAGGGTTCAGGGGCTTAGAGTTTAGGGTAAGGGTTTAGCGGTTTATGGCTTAGGGCTCAGGGTTTAGGGCTTAGGGTTTAGGGTTTCGGGTCAGACTTAGCCTTCAGAATTGCCTGTGTCCAGGTCCAGCTGTCCCATGTGTCAGAACAGGGGGACTGGACCATACATGCCATGTTCTGGTCGGATGGTGCCATGCCTCATACCGTTGCGGCCAAAAATTTGGAGTACCTTTTTGGGGTACCTATTACAAGGGTTAGAATCTGTTTGGGTCTATATAGGGGACACTCGATACGCCTTCAAACTTTCAAGAAGTGCCTTGGCGCTTCGAGGGGTAGGTATAGCAAGGGGTGGAGGTCACGTAAACGTCTGCCAAGGTTTTCAGAGTTATCGCTCTTAGGTGTATTCGAGTGAGCGTCTCAGTCAAAGCTTTCAGCGAGCGCTCCATTTCACTTCGAGATACTGTTACTGTATGCTTCATTAATGCCAGTGTAAAGAATTTGGTAAGTCTCATGGTGAGGATGAGATACTCAGCAGCTGTTCAGTATCTTGCAATTCTGGCTCCAACCCTAAACCCTAAACCCAAGTCTGAGTCATTCATTGGCAATATCTCGCCCGAGCATCCCAACATGAGTAGAATACAGTGACGCAGAAAACTTGTTTCCAACTTTTGGGGCCCCTATAGGGTTTAGGGTTTTACCTGACCGCAGTCACTCATTCAAGCCAAATCCCTGCCCCTAAAGGGGAAATGTACAAGAATCCCCTACCAACAACCAAAACAAACCTCAAAATGAACTACTAGTTCCAGGGTTTTGGCAACGGTTCCAATTTCGATATATACCTCAGATCAGGGGCAGTGGCACAGTGGCATCCGACCTGCCAGCATGTGCAGGTGTTTCGTTGGTTCCACTGGTTCCTGAATCGAGCTGTGTAAGGGCGCAGTTCGAAAACGGACGGCTTGAACACCCAAGGGCAAGGCTAGTAGGCTTGGGTTTAGGATCGTAGCCTCGACCTGGGTACTGCCCCCCCTCCGTGACAGTTGGATAGTAATTATAGTATGGGTATATATAGCCCTTAATAGGACCCCTAATATAGACTGTTGTTACTGGGTGGGGGCAGTACCCAAGGTTTAGGGTTTAGAGCTTAGGGCTGTTGAATCCTGAGCCAGAAGGACATTGAAACCGTTAGGCTTCCCGCGCAACCGAGGCAATTTCCGGATATCCTTGTTGGAAGCACCTCCAACAGGAGGATTCCCAGACTTAAGAAACATTTAGGATTTAGGGTTTAGGGTTTAGGGTTTAGGGTCCTAAGCGGTTACATGTTCCGTCTTGAACGTGTGTTGAGCTCCATTGGAACATGCACGATCATGAAGCCAGATTACAACCCTGATGTGTCATACAGGGGCAAAGGGAAAAGAACATATTACAATAAGGTATATATTACTGACTATAGTAGGGAATATGGGATTATATAGTAACACTCTAAAGCTTCAACCAACCTAAATTACTTTGCTCTGTTCGTTTACGCCGTGGGAAGCAGCGGGCAAATGGCACGCAACTGGTCATCCATGCCCCATCCGCGCTTGTAGTAACACCGAAGGGGCTAAATTCGGTACCCCTAAACCCTAAGCCCTAAACCGCATGGCCCATTTCAGTGACTTGGAGCCCGAGAGTACGCTACTTGATGGGCCAGGGGCAATTGGTAAGTACCTTAGTAGTGTGAAAACTGGGGATATCATTCTTTAGCCTATAGGAGCTTGCAAAGCCTAAACCCTAAAACCCTAAATCCTAAGACCCTAGACCCTAAAACCCCTAAACCCTGAACCCTAAAACCCCTAAACCCTCAAGCCTCTACTAATACTTCTGAAGTCTCCCTTACCTGCCAAGTGAGGTGCTCCAAAGCATTGACAGCATGCCCAGAACAATCCTTTACAGGGTTGATAGGGTTTAGGGTTTAGTGTTTAGGATTTAGGGTTCAGGGTTATTCATGGGACTTTACTGGGAACCCCAAACAGGGAGCCCCAAGAATACAGTAGGAATGTAATAGGAATATACCTCCAGGGTCCCTGTATTCTATGCTCCCTGTTTGGGGTTCCCAATAAAGTCCTTGTAATTATAGAATGTATAGATCTTCTTTGGACTTAGCTTGGACCTTTGACCCTGAGTCCTCTGGGATTCCCGTATATTCCTATTATAGGTACCTAAGGCGTTAATCCTTCGTAGGGGTCCTAAGTGCCAAGTGGACATGGGCTATAGCGTAAGCTCGTCCGAGGGGGTTTTAAGATTGTTTAGGGTTTAGGAGTTTAGGGGTTTAGGGTTCAGGGGTTTAGGGATTTAGGGGTTTGGAGGTTTAGGGTCTTAGGGGTTAAAGGGCTAGGTGTTTAGGGTTTAAGGTTTACTGCGGTTATAACAACTTGTTGAATGCCCATGGAGCCCTACTCACCTGATGAAGGAATGAGTCTCAATATGTTATTGCCCCTCAAGTAGATAGAATCTGGTTTTGGGTATCCTAGAATAAGAACGTCATATATTGTATATTCTATCTACCTAAGGGGGACTATAGACTCTAGAAACAAGGTATTCGGTATGCTGTGCGCTAGTCCTTGGCCTCTATCCGAAGCCTTGAGCCTACACGGTTTAAGCCTCCACTCCACAAACCCTAAACCAGACAGTGCTCAATCCCACAACCCTGAACTTTTGAACTGTAAGCCCTATTATAAACTCTGTATAAACCTTACATATAGATATATATATATAAAGCCCTACAAACCCTATAACACCTTTAAACCCTCAACTGTACAATGCCTAGTGTAGACCCCTGATCAATAAACCCCCCCTCCTTACTGGGTATTCTAATGGGGATCCTAGTTTTAAGGCCCTCAAAAGGAGGGTTTTAAACCTTAAGCCCTAGACCCTAAACCCGAAAAATCAGGGGTCTACTTCGCAGTAGAACCGTGCGGTGCACTTTGCGGCAGGGTGGCGAGGCCTCAAACCCCACGAGCAGTGAGGGTCAGGTGCCGCCTGCTGGGTCTCCGGGTGTCGGGTCTAGGGTTTAGGGCATCGCGGAACCCAAGTGGGGCTGTAGTTTTGCCAGTTACCCTCCATGGATTCGGGAAGACAAGCTATACCCTGGCCAAGTTGGACGGGAAGATGGCGTTTTTTTCACAGGAGTTCTTTCAATGCATAGAAGCGTCTCCATATCCTGACCTTCAAGATCGCAGAGCCTCCCAGCCGAAGCCGTAACCCATACTCATTGCCAACCCTAAGCCCCTAAACACTAGACCCTAAACCCTAACCCTAAACCCCCAAATGTTGGCATTCTGCTGCCAGCTGCCGCGAGCAAGCTTTCACCCATGGCACAAGCTCAAGAACTGTTAAGCCCTCGACACCCTGGATATTATTCATATTCTATTCAGCAATGTCATTAATATGATTATTCTTCTTCTCATTCGCATTATTTTTCCTAGCAATCTTAATGCATTTTTTGCTACTCGTATTATTATGACTATTAGTAATATTAACACGACTATCATTACTAGTTTTATGCTATTGTTATTGCTACTGCCAATCTGATTCTCATCTTTGTTATAGGATTTAGGGCTTTGGGCACGGGTCTACGCCTAGACGCGGTCCATGTATGGGTAGATCCCGAAACCTTAAACCCTAAACCCGGAACCCTAAACCCTAGCCCATGTAGGGATAGCTTGGCCAGGCTTCCGGCGGTCGAAAGAAGCGCCATGGGGCAATTTGTCAGAACCGTTTCAGAAAGCTTTCAGGGCAGCGGGACTTTTGTGACTACGGGTAGAGCATTTTAGATGTAGGAGTTACGGCCCGGGGGGTATAGTCCCCCCCAAGTAGAAAGAATATGGGGTATATGGGGATCTCATTATAGTATACCCAAAGCCATATTCTATCTACTTAAGGGTGACTATATTGCTACTGAAAATCTTGCTTGCCCTCACTCAAGGCTCCAAGGACTATTTGGGGCTCTGTCGGGTTTAGGGTTTAGGATTGCGGCTTTGGGGGGGGATGGTTTGGGATTTCGGTATGAGGGTCCAAGAGCGAATTTTTCACCAGGACAACATCATTGCCAAGGTCCACGGCGCGTATATACTTGGGTTCCATGCAGGATTCTTCGCATGAACCATACCAAGGGAGCAGACAGTCATTTCATGAATATATCCCTTCATGTTATCAGGCATCAAAGTATCATGTAGGATATGTTCCTTGATTGAGGTATAATTAACACGGGGCCTTCTGGGTATTGTCAGCACGAAAAAGCTAGCCACGGGCGACGAGATTCTTGGGGCTTATTGCATTCTCGTGGTTTTAGAGTTTTGGGCTTAGGGCTGAATCTGTTGGGTACTGCAGTACTGCCCGCGCCCAGTAGCATTGTGATATTCATCGCTTCAGAGTCATACATAGCAAGCAAACGCTGACATAAATCCTATGACGGACTGGTACTTGGTGAAGGCAGTAATGTAGACCCCTGATTGATAAACCCCCTTCTTTGTTTAAGGCCCTTAATATTAGAATCCCTATCAGAATCTCATTAAGGGGAGGGGGTTTATTAGCCAGGGGGCTGGGTTACCCAAGGAGCAATGTAACTTTTGCCTTTACCATGGGTGGGTGTTGTTGGGCTTTAGACAGTAGAATCCCTATAATATAACCTCTATATAAGATATTACCTTATTCCCTGCTCAGAACCTGTGAAGGATTTCACGATTTAGGGTTTCGAGTCTCCACCACACGGCCCAGACCCTGCAATTTCCGTCTCAGGCACACAAGGAGGAGCCTACCCAGCATCAGGACACAGTGCTGGGCTGGGTCTTCCTTGGGTCTAGAGGTTTCAGGGTTTAGGGATTTTGGGGCTTACGGGTTAAGGGGTTTGGGGTTTATGGTTTCAGGGGCTGAGGGTTTTAGGTGTTTATGGTTTACAGGCTTAGGGCTTCGTTCAAGTTACCTAGAGGGTCGAATGCGGCTTATAAGTACCGAAACGAAAAATATTCAGTTTGTGCCCCTAAACCTTAAACCCCCAACTCTAGACCCTAAACTTCGTATTTCGGACCTCGGGCACCCTTGGACCCTGATTGTTAATTTTGAAGCCTAGGCTCCCATGCCCGAGTCTATGGTCCTAGATTGGCCCTGAACCCTAAACCCCTAAACCCTTAAACCCCTAACCCCTAAACCCTAAACCGCCAATTTCAATAAAGACACTGCAACATGATGTCGGTACTTAATCAAGCCTTTGTACGCAGGGAGCCCAATACCCCTTAATTAAGGAATATAGCTTGGGGTTTGGGGTTTGGGATTGAGGGTTTGGGATTTAGGGTTTAGGATTTAGGGTTTAGGGTTTAAGGGAATACAGCTTGAATCACATTAGGGACCCTAGAACCATTTAGGGTATATTCCTCAATTGAGGGGTATTGGGCTTTCTGGGTAGTAGGCGCTGGGGTTCATTATTCAGGATTCAGGCTTAAGCTACGGATTTAGGGCTTAGGGATTTAGGGTTTAGGGTTCAGCTGAGAGGTTGGTGGGATGCTAGGACAAGTTTCGGGCATCTATGCCTTGCTGACCAGGCGTGCAGAGCTGGAAAACTGGGCAAAGCACGAGAAGCAGCTTTAAAAAGAAAGAAGCCATTCCCGAACGCCAACTTCGCAAAGTATAGACGTTAAAGTCGCAAGGAATGCGAACGCGAAGAGAGGCGGGATCGCATGTCCAGACGACAAGGGAGAGATTGCAAAGTTGAAAGATGAGCAGGCGGCCGCGATCGAGAAGCGAGAGAAGCACCAATTGCCATCATCGCATCATTCAATAACATCCTGAACTTAAGCTGTGGAGCTGTTGAAGATTCCGCTTTAAGTGACAACATACTGGTGTGTAGTAGATAACGTGATGGCCATGATGGTAGCTTAGCTCAGTCTAACAAACAGCAGTCCAGCAAATAAATTGTTGACATATGAGACTGCCAGTCTACAGTTGAAGGTTGCATCGGTGCTCGCTGCCCAGCACATAGCTGCACAAAAGGTAGTTTGAGGAGCTTCCAACCCCCCATGTGGGAGTTGATCTAACAGTTGTTTTGGGACACTACTTATGTATCCAGTACTTTGAGTCTATGAGGTAGGTGGACCCCACACCCAGTAATAGTGATCATGGAAGAATGGTGATTATGTTAAGCTCTTCCTATATTCCTATTACAGCACTAGTACAGGGGTGGGGTCCTAATAGTCCAGAAGGAAGATGTACGGGAAGCATTTTTCATGATGCCCATTTTGGGAACAGGCGCCCTAAACACATACCGAATTATCTTCGATCCAGCTTGGGGATGTACAGCCCTTACTGGGTTGGCCTTTGGGATATTTGAATATTGTTCTTTTGCTGGGTTTCATAAGGATCCTACATACTGATATTTTTCGAAGGGTTCCAAAGGCCGAGAAGGCTTGAGTCTTGAAAACTGCCTTGCCCCAGGCCCCAAGGTCGCATAGACTATAATCTAAACTCCTTAAAGGAGGTAATATAGGCGATAATATAGGGGAATCGCAAAGGGGTAATTAAGGAGGATACTAGGAGTTTAGACTGCTGCTCACATGGAACCTCAAAATAGTCCCCATGAAGACTATTGTCCTGCCAGGTTAGTTTGGGAGGATGTCCTCGTTTTTAAAGTGAAACCCTGTAAATTCCTACGTACACCCTACATGAGAATTATAGAGTCCCTGAAAGGGGAGCGCTCATAGCAGCCTTCATATTCCTAAAGAAAGAAGGGGTGCTGCTCGTCTTCTGTTTCTTGGGATTACCGTTGTTATTATCGGTACTACAAGTACTGCTCTTAATAGACTTGCTAGTGCTCTGTACTATTCCGCGGATTGAGACCACTATGCTTATAATACTTTCCATGTCCATTCTTGTCATTCGTTTTTCTTGCTGCAAGTTTATGGCCCTAAACCCTGAAACCCTAAAACCTCAAACCCTAAAGCCTTAAACCCTAAAACCCCCAAAACCCTAAATAACCCTCTTACCATTTTGATCCATGTCAGCTTCTGCCTTCCCAGGAGGCCATCCCGGAAGAAACCGTGGCCACTGCCCAGGCAGAGCTTTGAAACCGATGTTTATAGGGTGTAGGATTTAGGGTTCAGGGTTCAGGGCTTAGGGTTCAGGATTCAGGGTTTAGGGTTTATCGTTCAGGGTTTAGGGTTTAGGGTTCATGGTTTAGGGTTTAAGGTTCAGGGTTTAGGGTTCAGGGTTTAGGGTTCAGGGTTCAGAGTTTAGGGGTTGAAAGGCCTACTCCGGGGCACGCAAGAACAACCTACCCAACCTCACTCCAAAGTGAAGCTTACATTGAAACAGTCCCGAATTGGCTTAGTTTCGGGTTTTCGTAGCATGAGAGGTAGCCAGCTGAACAATTGACAACCTACAGGGTCAGGTTTTACGGTTCAGGGTTTAGGGTTGGGGGTAGCCCAAGCTGATGTTGATGGTATAAGTATAAACCCTGCGTGATCTTACTAGCCCTACACTCCCAATCCTACTAAACCGCATGCCAAATTCCCAGGATATTTACACTCCCCCAAACTAACATGGAAACCCATATAGCCCCCTTTTAGAAGGACTGTAACCTTTATAGGGCCCTTTTTGGGTTTCCATGTTAGTTTCCGGGAGTGTAGGAGTGTTGATGATATAAGCCCTGGGTGACCTTGCTCGCCCTAACCTTACACCCTAAGCCCTAAGTCAAATTCCCAGGGTATTTACGAGATTCAGGATCATGAAGGTTGCTTTGAATCAGCAGTCTGCCATTTTGGGTTGAGGCTTACAGTTCGCAATGGGCTCCATACACCATGCCCTTTCATTGAAGGGTTTGTAGGATTCACGGATGACATGGCTTGGATTGGGGTGCAATGGCTTACAGTGTTTAGGTTTACGGGTTGAGGATGTGGGTTCGGGAATCACCATGAGCGATAGGGTTTAAGGCGTAGAGCTTCCAAAAAGCTGAATGCCACAATACTCCTTAAAGGAGGGCGTCGGTTGCAGCCGTGTCCCTTTGAAAAGCCGGGATCGATTTCTTGGTGTGCCCAAGAACACACCACCCTGCGTCGCAACTACCAAGCGTCTGCTGGATTCAAAGGCCCGCTCCTTCAGGCATGAGACTGATTTGTTGAATGACTTTTACGGGGTGTCCGTTGTACCCATGAAGATAAATTCCACCTCAACTGTCACGTAAACCTAGTTACAAACCCTGAACCTTGCAGTAACCCATATAGTCTATAACTAGTTGTACAAGTAGTTCCCTCACTCATCAGTAGCCCAGGGCACATCATAGTAGACCGTATGCCCAAAAACCTGAACTCCGAACCGCTCCTATAAAACCCTGAAAGAATACCTTAAACCCCAAAAGCCACAGTAAGCGCTAAGCCCTCAACCCCTGCGAGCCCTGAATCGTAAACCCTTACCCCCACACCCCATAGAATCCCTTCTTGCTGGATTGCAGTTAGGGACTCAAAATAAGTTAAAGGTTCAGTTCTGCATTTTTAAAGTAACCCATATAGGTTCCGTAGCAGCGACCCAGTAGGTCCCCTTATTGTTTACCCAGAGTTCAAGCGTCTGACTCCATAACTTCCCTAAACCCTAAACCCTAAACCCTAAACCCTGAACTGTATATCATAATCTTGTAGGGCTGTAGGAAGCCGTAGCTCGACGAACCCTGTAAAGCCTGGACCCTAAGCTACGAGCCTTAAACCCTAAACCGCAAGTCCCTTAGGGTTTAGGGTTTAGGGTTTAAGCAAATTATCTATAAAAAGCAGGTCCCTTGGATCTAAACCCTGAACTGGGCCCTGCAGGTCCAACGTATATGCTGATCAGATGTTCCCGGCCCAAAACCTTAACAATGTGCACTAGTATAAGAATCCCAAAGTATATGATTATTGTATACTGAACCTTTAGGCCAAGTGTTCTTGAACATACTTGCTCCGTCCTAAAGCCTTACAGCCCAAGACTTTATGATTATAGGGCAGGACCCCTTAGTTACAGAATTCTAGTTAAGAGTCCCAGAACTCAAATTCGAACTTACATGACTTAACAAGCCCTGTCCTTATTGTATCTAAGGTCGTGACTCTCGCCTCTCATTGGGTTTGTAGGGGTTCATAGGGTATCTTACAGGTGACCCTGGGATTGAGGGACCATACTAGCTGCTCCAACCCTAAATCCTGAATCGCAAACCTTAAACCATGAACCCTAAACTCTAAAACCTGAACCTTAAACCTAAACCCCAGGAAGTTAAGTCCTTAGGACACGGTGCAGGTCCCGGGCCCAGTCATGACGAGAAATCACTGGCCGAGCGCCTCCCTGTTTCTCGCAGCAGACTTCACAACAGCTTTTCTGGGTAGGCCCCTGGGATATATGGCTTTAATAGGGGACCCTGTATATTCACATTTTTCAAAGGTTTTTAGGGGCCAACCCAGTTTTTCTGTTTTGCTGTTACGATCCTAGGTTCTGGGTTCCAGGTTTAGGGTTCAAGGTTTAGGTTCAGGGTTCAGGGTTAAGGTCTAGGGTTCAGGGTTTAGGTTTAGGGTTCAGGGATTTATTGTTACAATGTTACAGAGAAGGGCCTACATAAGGTTTATGTAGTCTGGGTAGGGTGTAGGCAGACTTGACACTTGCTTTCTCCATGTTCTGTTGCAAGCCTACAAAATTGCTATCCTAAAAGGTCTAGATGGCACTATAGTACTGTACTCTAGAACTATAGTGTACGAAGATTCTCGTATTGTACACGATCGTACAAGAATATAGTACCATAGTGCTGTGTTACCATCACGTTTTCGATTTACAGACGCTCTTAGTTACGATCACGGCGACTACTGGTGTTAGCATTTCTGTTCTTTACTTCTTATGAATGCAGTTCCCATTAAGTATTGTTTCAAGCTGCATGTGTTTGTTTAGACAAGATATTGTTCAGGGCCTTGGTTCAGAGTTGCATATAACTTGTGAAGCCCTAAATGTAAACCTGTACCCTGCAAGTACCAGTGCTCCTACTACAAGGGCCTACACAACCACCGACACATTTTAGAAGTCTGCTTGCGGTACTCACCGGATAATTTTATAAGAAATCTGGAATGCAGACGTTTGTAATTATTCGCACTGTTGAATTGCATATTTTAGGTGGNNGGTCCTACTATATTCCTATTATGCCACTATTACAGGGTGCGGGGTCCCTCTACTGCATATTGCACAAGCTCACGTATCTGCATGAGGCTCCCACAAGTGGAGACCGAAGTGGATCCCACGCCGGCACGGCGCTGAGCCATTTGGGCTTTTGGAACCCTAAACCCAAAGGGTCATCTGGTGAACTCGAGAATGTAGACGGATGATGTTGAGACATTCCCGTACAACCGGCCTAGGTAGGAGAACATCACGATTATGAGCAGGCAATGTGCTGCTTGATCCAGGGTTTGCTATGGATCATGGGTCATGTCCTCACTCCACGTCCAAATGGGTTACATTCTCCTGAGAGACGATTGTCCTGTGAAAAGGCGGCTATATGAAGGTTTTTAATGTTGGTTCTACGTGAATGTACGCAGGGGGAATATGGGTGAGTGTAAGGGCCTAAATCCTAAACCCTAAGCATGTGAAGTGCTTGAAGGCGTATGAACCAGGTGCATTGCAGTACATGCCTGCATTACCTGCAATTACTCACCCGCACTACGGTTTAGGGTTGGGGTTTAGGGTTTAGGAATACGGGCTTGTCGACAAGCCTTCATAACCAAACCCTGGTGGAGGGGACTCAGTGACCCTAAACCCCTGAATCCTAAACCCTGAACCCTAGACCCCTACGGGCTGCTCGTGTTGAAGCAGCTGCCCGACCAGCAAACGGTTATGTTATTTTCCCCGCGGTTCCAAACATGCCAACGAAGGTCAGGTGTATGGACTTTAGCGCCCAGTATAGTTGCCTAAACCCTAAACCCTTTATAGATTAGAGCCCCAGGGTGGGACAGCTACAGTTACCACAAAAGATGCCATTTCGGATACTTGCAATCTGGGCGTTGTTCTAAAGAACCTTCCAAAGGAGGGACCATTGAAACCACTTTTGCTTACAAGGAGGTCCTCACCGAAAGTAGGTCCTATGACGGTTTTTTGACAGGTATTTCGAACAGCTCCATCGCAACGTTAAGCAGGGTAGGTTTAAAAACATGAATAGTTTTCATTACCCCGAATCCCTTTCCTTTTAGCGCCAGAAGATTTCGTGTTTATAGAGCCCTAGAAACCCTTAGACCCATACTCTAACCCAACACCCTAAGCCCAATCATATAACCAAACATAACCCTACTTGGGGGCCCATGGGACTTAGTAACTACTTCGAATTGGGCTTAGAACCCTACTTATTATTGGGGAAACCCGTATTAGGGGGATTATAATTAAGGTTATAAGCCCAAGTGAAAGTAGTTACTAAGTCCCTAAACCCTAA
>CAJNIZ010046495.1:2081-19954 GCA_905231905.1 Symbiodinium pilosum | reverse complement strand
CGCGCTAGCGTTTACAATTAATCAGGGGTCTACATGACCCAAATTCAAAGTAATTCCCAGAGCCCCTTCAGGGCCCTCAGTATTGAGGACGGCTATTCATAACTTTCTGGGGGCCCTACTGTAAGGGGGATGTAGATGCTAAACAGTGTCCCACATTAAGCCCTGAGACAAACTGACACCTTAAACCAAACCTTAAATCCCAGACCTTAGAGCCTTCACTACACCTTAACTCCACAGCCCTAAATCGTTAAACTATCTTAAACCCTGAACCCAGGCCCTCTCGAAACCCTGAACCCCAGAACGCAAAGCTTAAACCGTGACCCCTAAACCCTAAATCCTAAACCAAACTCCTTTCACTGCACTGTGGTCGAAGCGTGGGGGGCAGCTGGGGGCGCGCGTGCGGACTGCCGTCCCAGGCTCGGGGAGGTCCTTAGACATGGGTTTAGGGTTTAGAGTTTAGGGTTGTAGGGGTTTAGGGTTTAGGGTTTTAGGGGTCTAGGGTTTAGGGTTTTAGGGGTTTAGGGCAATTATATAAGTTGTATAGGGATATATAGGGGTTTAAAAGGGTTATATGGGGGCTATGTAGGAATGATGGAAAAGAAAATGGAAACTACTCTTTAGGGTTTAGCGTTTTGGATAGGGCTTGGGGTTTAGGTCTAAAAGTTTGGGTTTTAGGGTTTAGGGTTTGGAGTTGGGGGGTTTCGAGTTCGGGGTCGGGTTTGGGGTTAGGATGTGGGTTTATCAGGCTCTTACATCAACAGAGAAGGGGGCGCTTTGGGAGCTCAGGGGGATGTACAAACAACAACAGGCCCAAAAGTGTCCCCTTTACTGCAATCTCCTTGGACCTATAATACAAATACTATGTTTCATAGTTCCTTGGGGCTATACATCCTAAACCCTAAATCTTAAACCCCAAACCCTGAACCGTGTAGGAGTTTCAGGTTCTACATGTGTCCGGTTGGTGGGGCATATAGAGGGAGAACAAGGATGCCTCCTAGGACATTCTGGGTACCCTTTATAGGGATAGGGATTGGGGTTTGCGGACCCTTCTGGTACCCTTAAATAGGGGTAGGGTTTAGGGTTTAGGTTTCTTTTTTTGCAGGGCTCCTTTTCTCTCGCCGAAGGGCTTAGGCTTTAGGGCTTAGGGACCCTCGGTTGTTGGAGGCCCATGGGACTTTGTAACTACGTATAACTGAAATTATAACCCTACTTATAATTGGGGTATAAGCCTATTTAGGGGGATTATAAGTAGGGTTCTAAGCCCCGTTATAACTGGTTACTAAGTCCCATGGGCCTCCAAGTATAAGGTTTAGGTTTTTAGGCCCTAAACCCTAAACCCTAAACAAGGAAGAGATGCCCGGGAGCAAACAATACCCTCCTGGAAACTAACATGGAAGCCGTAAAAAAGTGCCCTAGAATCACTACAGTCCATTAAACTACATTGCGCTTAGGACCCCTACTAAGGGTTAACCCTTACCTACCTATAATGGGAATAGAAAGGAATCCCAAAAGGTTAAGGGTCTAAGGTTCAAGCTAAGTCCCAAGGAGTAAAACAGGGGCTATATGATCTTTAGTCTAAACTCCTAGTATCCCCCTGAATAAGCCCTATGATACTCCCCTATATTATCCCCTATATAACCCCCCTTTGGGGAGTTTAAACCCTAAACCCTAAACCCTGAATCCTAAACCCTAAACCCTATATAACCCCATATATAACCCCCCCTTTAAGGAGTTTAGACTATGGCTCATATGGGTTGCCATGTCAGTTTGGGGGAGTGTACTAACTTGGGATTTTAGGCTACTGTCTGTCGGTTCTGAACCCTGAAGCCTTCAACCCTAAACCTTAAACCCTAAACGGTTTAGGGTTTAAGGCTTAGGGTTTAGGGTTTAGGGTCCCTAAACCTTAAACCCTAAACCCTAAACGGATGTCCAAGTTCCAGCCGTAGTGTGAGAAGCCGACCTTAGACCCTGAACTTCTGCACACGCAAGCCTCAAACCCTGAGCCCCAAGCAATAAATCCTGACCTAAATGCTAGACCGTACTTAGACCCTGTATGTGCTTCCTTTTGTGGGTTGCATCCTGAATCTTCCAGCAGTGTACAGAACTGCAACACAAGCCAGCACAAGGTCCGGGCAGTTGGAGTTTCAGGCTAATTACGCAGAACCCAACTAAAATTGTAGCCGCAAACCTTTGACGCGCCCACAGGAACCCCCAAAAGTGCTAGAATTGGGTTTAGGGTTGAGGGTTCAAGGTTGTAAGTACAATTACACGTGCAGCACATTTACCGCCAACCTCCAAGAAAAGCAGGCGAGATTCGACATCGATGAACGTGAAGCGATATTTGAGCTGCATCTGCAGTCAAGGTGAGGTCCCTCCCCTTAATAGGGATACACGGTTTAGGGTTTAGGGTTTAGGGTTTAGGGTTTAGGGTGGATTATAATAGGGATCCTAATTGGGTCAATCCCCCACCCAGTAATGGGTACCACAAGGGACTATTGTAGGTATATTAAGGCCTTATTAAGTCCATATTAAGGAGCTATTACTATAGGGGGGATTGACCTAAGATCCTAAATAAACCCTACACCCTAAGCCCTAAACCCTTTTAAGGGAGCGGGTTTACTACTCATGGGTCTACGTTAGGGTTTAGCTTCTAGAGATGGTGGTTTGCGGTGTAGCAAGTATTTGCCAATGTCATCCTAAGGACTCCTTGAGCTATACAAGGATTCTAGACCATGGGGTTCTATTAGGATTATATTAGGGTTATCTTGGGGATATCTTGGGGTTATATTAGGGTTATATTGGGGTTGTATTAGGGATGTTTTGTAATAGTGCTAGGTGATTGTAGGGGTCTGGGAATGGGCTTTCATAATTTCATGCGCGCGCATCAAGGATGTGCAGGGCTTGAGGGTAAAGCCGAACAAGGCGAGGACTGACATGTGCTCGAAGTTACAGGGCCTTCGGATACCAAGCTTCCCCCTAAAATGGAGGCCGCATGTGCCCATGTGCTCCTAGATATGTTATACATAAGAATCCCCAAAAACGGACTTCGAGTTCTTGGAAACCAGCAGATCTCTACTAAGCTTACTTGAAAGTCCACATCATGGCCGTTCACGTGATTGGTCGGTCTGTCTGTCGGGGCGTGGTGTTTTCATGAGCCCCTTTTCCCCAAACTGCCAATGCGTTTTGTCAGGGCCAGGAAACACGTGTGGAAGCCCAAGGTTTCTTTGAGCATGCGTTTAGACAAGTCGTGCCAAAGGGCGCTTGGGAGCAAGTGATTGGCACTATGACTGCTTTTACTCAGTGGCATACACCTTGAAATGCGGTTTGGGCAGGTGCGTAGATCAGGCCCGATAAGCTCAGCCATAAACCCTTAATTAACCACAACACCGCTGAACAATGACTATCAAGCCGTGAAAGGGTTGCTTCATCCGCCACAAAAAGCCAAAGCAATCCCTGCATAAACCCTCTGAATAATCCCCTATCAAACCCTGACACTAAAACTCAAACCCTACACCCTGAACCCTAAAATGGTAGTTTCCCAAAATGAGAGACCCCAATACAGACCCACTTTACTATAGTCCTTATTATAGGGACCCACAAAAAGGTACCCCTAACCCTAAACCCTAAACCCCTAAACCCCTAAACCCCTACGCCCTACGTACACCCTAAAACCTATCAAGCCCTTACAGGGGCTCCCTGTAAACCTCTCCCCAGACCCCCAGAGGGATCTAAAAATTAGATCCCCTAGAACCATATGGGAAATTATATAAGGATTATATAGGGGTTATAATGGGTTTTTATAGGGGATCTAATTTTTAGATCCTGCCACAATTCTGGGTCTCGCCTCCATGACTATCGAGGCAGCTGCGAAGCTTGCAAATGAAGCCGAGCCGCAAAGGGGGCTACGGTGTAGATGGCTTAGGGCTTAGGACTCATGGAAACGACCATAGTACCTAGGGATTAGGGTTTAGGGTTTAGGGTTTAGGGTTTTAGGGTATTGGGTTTGTAGGGATAATGGAGAAGAAAATGGAAACTACTAGAATGGGATGTATGGGGGTTATTTGGGGTGATATGGGGGTATATAGAGCTTAGGGTCTAGGATTCAAGGATTAGGGTTGAGGGTTCAAGGATTAGGATTTAGGATTCAAAGATTAGGAGTTGGGGCTTTAGGGTTTGGGGTTCTAGCGTCTGCTGTCTATATAGGCTTTGCGCTCTTAGGGGTTTGAAGGTTTAGGGCTTTGCGAAACCTTAACTACTGGTTTTGAAGCGCTGCAAGATGGAACCAGGTTAGAGATAGCCTGCTCTTACTCTAGAGCCTCTACAAGCTTATACCAGGAAGTGAAGAGGTGAAAGCTGCTTTACGGTAAGTACTCCAGGGGCCCCCTAAACAAACCTTAAACCCTAAACCATCCTAAACCCCTAACCCCTAAACCCCAAACCCTAAACCCTAAGCCCTGAGCCATGGGGTACATTTTACCCCATTGCTCTGCAAGGACGACAACAGGAAAATCTTGGTAACAATCTAGGCTTCAACCCTGAACCCTAAACCCTGAACCCTAAACTCCAAACCCTGAAGCCTAAACCCTGAAGCCTGGACCAGATGCCCTAAGGACTTAGTTAGTTTAGGCTTTGGGGTTTGGGGTTTTAGGGTTTTGGAGTTTGAGGCTTAAGGTTCGGGATCTCCTCTATAACTCATAATACGCGTTTTAGGGTTTAGGGTTTAGGCCTGTCCTTCTGAAAGGGTGTCACATAAGGTTCCATGTTCGCTTGGGAGAGTGGCAACCCTACATCTATACCATGTCGGTCCTTAATCCTAAACCCTAGGACGCGCGGGAATTTAGTTCAACTATGGGCTTGTGTACATGAACCCTGAACCCTGAACCCTAAACCCCTGAACCCTGAACCCTAAACCCCTAAACCCTACCTTGTGCAGGGTTTTCCATGGTTTATGAAGGAATCCGGGTCCCGATGCACAAGAAAAAGGGGCCCATGATCAACCTCTGGGCTGCCGCTTTAGGGTTTAGGGGTTTAGGGTTTAGGGCTTTAGGGTTTAGGGTTTATAAAGGGACTTTACGGGGAACCTTAAACAGGAAACCCCTAGAATATAGCAGGAATATCATGGGAATATACCTACTGCAGTCCTTATATGCATTTGGATGGATGCCCCGAGGACTGCTTTTAGAGAAAAACTACAATGGTATATTGGGTTTGTAGGGACTTAGGGTTTAGGTTTGAGGGCCTAGGACCCTAGGACTCATGGAAACTATCATGGTATATTGGGTTTATAGGGATAATGGAAAACAAAATGGAAACTACCATAATGGGATATATAAGGGTTATATTGGGGTGATATAAGGGTATATGGTAGATTCTCTAAATAAAGGGACCCCAATATAGACCACAAAATACTATAATCCTTATTATAGGGACCCCCAAAAAGGGTACCCCTAATTTGGGGAAACCCCCATATCGGGATTTAGAGCTCATAGGGAGTGCCTGGCAAGGATTGTGACAAGCCTTTCGCATTCCAGGAGCAAAGACGGCTTTTACAGTATCTAGGGCAACCCCCGACCGGGACTATTGAGCGTTTAGGACTTCGGCTAGCGATTGCACCAGGACGTTACGAGTTTGACGAGGTCAGCAAACAGCAGCAGCAATTACAACATTATGCAAAGACATGCTGACAGTCGCATGACCGATAAGCAGCCAAGGTCGTGGTAGAAAATAAGCGCTTTATTGCCCCCCTTAAGTAGATAGAATATGGGGCATATGGGGATCTTATTATAATATACCCAAAGCCATATTCTATTTACTTAAGGGGAACTATACTTGCAGCCGAATCTTTAGCCGCATGCCGAGCCCCACAAAGCTCCCAATACAAATGGGTTGTTCTCAAATTAGGACCCCTGTTGGCTATAGATTGTATTACGGCACCTAGTATTTAGGGGTCCAAAATGGGCCTTAATTTGGGAACTACCCAAATGTTCAAAGCCTAGAGTTCCAACTTCAAGCCCTGAAGGCAACATGCAACAAGTTGCGGGCTGCTGTACGGGGCTCAATTGAACATGCAAAAGCCCTATGCCCGAACTCAACGGTTTCTGAAAGCCACAGTGGACACTACCTTTCGCAATGACCCCAGGCAGCTTATACCTTGGGAAATGTGCTACTATATTATACTAAGGTCATGCAGGATTTTTAAATATCAATCTCTAAACCCCTATATAGTCCCAGCTTCCATTTCATTTCCCATTGTCGTTTCCATGTGATTCTCCGTTCTTAGATAAAACAAAAAGCATCTGTTTTTTTTGACAACTTCGTATGGCCAGGGGTTTAAGGTTTAGGGGTTTATGGTTTAGGTTGGGTACTGCCTCCCCCCCTCAGTAGCAGTTGGATAATAATTCTAATATGGTTAATTATATATGGCCCTTGATAGGAGCCCTAATATAGACTGTTACTGGGGGGGGGCAGTACCCAAGGTTTAGACTTTAGAGGAGGGGCGCGCACCTGATGCAGCCAGCGCAATCCTGAGCTCAGCACCTTGGCGTCTGGGACTTTCTCAAAAAAACCCTAGACCCCTACCTGGACTATGCAAAATAATGGCCTTTATGGCTGTTATTATGGGCTTAGGGCTATTATTTTACATTTGGGGCTTAGGTAAAAAGAACCCTAAACCTTGGGTACTGCCCCCACCCAATAACAGTCTATATTAGGGGTCCTATTAAGGGCTATATATAGCCATATTGTAATTATTTTCCACCTGTTAATGAAGGGAGGCAGTACCCAACCTAAACCCCAAAACCCAAAACCCTAAAACAGGGGGTCCTTAAAGGACCCTAAGCATAGGGTTTAGAGCTTAGGGTTTATGAGTTTAGGGCTTAGGGTGGATATAGGGATTACAGGGGCTCATCGGGTCCGTATTAGGAATGATGCTGGGCTCCTTTTGGGAAAGTCCCATCTGAGGCTTCGATTCCATGGTTCCAAGTCAAGGTTTTTGTTGGCTTTGACAATGAAGAGTTCTATTTGGGCGGCGGTTACGATCTGAGCCCCAAAATCGTGTGTTTTCCAATTTTTCGGAAAACATCATACATGGCTTGCCTTGAACAGAGCTGCGCATTCTTCCAGTGAGATATCTGGTCGTCTTTGAGAACAAACAGAAAATGTCTTGCATTCTTCTAGAGTTTGTATGACTTACTGGGGGTTAGGAGGGAATAATGGAATATACCGTATAAAGATAGCATAGGGCGTATACTCCCTTATTCCCTACTAACCCCCAAGAAGATGAAACCGTGAACGGCTCGCTTTTACCGACAGCCCTGGCTTGGCCTTCTTTGTTTCGCACCGACTTGGCATGAAGAGAAACATTTCGACAGATTTCTGTGAGGCGGGGTGCCATAGGCCACAGCACGGTTTACGTTTTTGGGGCTTATGGTTCCTGTCCTAGCTTCTTGAGGTTTTGGCTTGCACTATGCAATATACCCGTCAAGGCACCATGGAGCTATCCAAGGTCACGCACTCCTCTAGGCGCCTGGCAAAGGGTCGAGAAAACAGTTTTGAGAGATGAGAGCCTAAAAATCCCTAGGCCCTTAATCCTAAACCCTCTTGGCAAGCCCAAGCATCTTAGCTGCCAACGGCTGGCATTCGAATCCATTTGGCCGCTTGGTACCCCTATCAGTGACCCGAAAACTTGTGGTTCGTTCAACCAGGCTACGGGTTACAGGGAGAGATTCATGATGGACTGTTCCCAGTAATATCCCATAAACTTCCACACCCCTGACAGCTGCTAAACTCCTAGCCCTACTAAGAAAACATTAAGCCCTAAGACCTACACCAGTTCCTGAAATAAGGCCCTAATCCCTAGCATATGCGCAGGTATATGAATGTGTGTATATATGCGCATATCTACATATTCATATGCTTATATATCACCGCATTGTTGGATTCCGCCACCAAACCCTAAACTGACCCCAAACTCTAAGCCCTAGAACCTAAAACCCTCAAATCAAGCCAACGATACTCGAAGCTCAGCAAGGCCCGAGAGAGTCCAGCGTCTTGCCTGACTAAGACACCTTAAGGGGTTCAGGGTTTAGGCTTTAGGTTGGGTACTGCCCCCCCGTCAGTAACAATTGGATAACAATTACAGTATATATGGCTATATATAGCCCTTAGTAGGACCCCTAATATAGACTGTTACTGGGTGGGGGCAGTACCCAAGCTTTAGGGTTCAGGGCGTAGCCCTAAACCCTACAGTTTAGGGTTTGAAGGTTATTTAAGATTTTCCCTAGGCCCGCAAGCTATTCAATTTCAAGGTTGGCTTGCTTGAGCCTGTCGTTGGAACGCAGCTCTGGCTTAAGCCTGAACCAAAGCATGGGTTTGGGAATGACAGGCTGTGCGTTTTGGTACTTCATTGTTTGGCTGCTCTTCGGGGCTATGAGAACACAGAAGCCTCCAGCTCTAAGCCCCTAAACCCTAGAAGCTCGAATTCTATCGGCCTGGGCTTAAGTTCTGCCGAGTTGTCAGCAACACGGATCCCCATGTTACCTTTAATTCGGTTTCCGTGGAATGAAAGAAACGGCAGTGATTCAGCTAACACACGCAAAACCCTTTAAAGGCCTATATCTTCACATACCCTAAGGGTCCAAGGACCCAAAAAATAGGGTTTTAGGGCCCAAATACCATTAATCTTATAGTATTTGGGCCCTAAAACCCTACTATCTGGGTCCTTGGACCCTTAGGGATAGCCTGAATAGGGCTGCAGCCTTCCACCAGGGGCAATGCTGCCGACATCAGAACTAGTTAGCCAACTGTTAGGAAGCAGCTTTTACATCTACGGCCCACCTGTATGACTGAATGCTGCATTCACTACGCAAACCTCTAAGACGCAGAGGGTCCATATATACAACTATTAGGGAATTAGGGCCCCAAATACCATACTATAGAAGGAATTATGGGTCCCAATTCCCTAATGGCTGTATATGTGGACCCTCTGCAAGACCAACCAACAACCCTAAGGGCCCAAGGACCCAAATAATAGGGTTTTAGAGCCCAACTAGTATAATATTAATGGTATTCGGGCCCTAAAACCCCATTAGTTGGGTCCTTGGACCCTTAGGGCAACAAAGCCCGTCTTCGTAAAGCTCTCAACGTCCGGCCTTGCTCTCTGCCGGGCGACTGGCAATGATCCTGCAGAAATATGCTTGGATATAGCCCCCCTTAGGTAAATAGAATACGGGGTTCATGGGGATCTTGTTATAATGTACCCAAAGCCATATTCTATCTACTTGAAGGGGACTACAACCCTGCATCACTGCACTCCTGAACCGTTTAGCCTCTAAGCCCTAAAATTCGAAACCCCAAACCGCTTATAACTCCCGTAGCCCATCATTGAGGTGCTCAAACACTGGCTATGGGAAAGTGATTCACATGCATGGGCCACTGTGAAGCTTAGGATACTTATACCCTTGAAGGTCATACGAAAATATGGTGATTGGCCTACATAAAAATATGTAGAATTCAGGGTTGAGGGTTGTCCCACTTACCATAAATGAGCTATTGTCTTAACTCCTAGTATCCCCCTTAATAACCCCTATAGTAGTCCCTTATATAATCCCCTATAAAACCCTTTGAGGAGTTTAGACTGTGGCTCATATAACCATAGTAGGGGACCCAAAGGGCTCATCATTGCGTTGTAAGCTAGATAGTTGCCTCAAGGCTCCCTAAACCCCTAAACCATACCGCACGGCCTAAACTCCCTTCTCCAAAGCCCTGGTGCGCTATGAACCCTGAACCCTAAGCCGCTGAGACACTGAAACCTGCAGGACCAACCCCACAAGCCGAACTCCCTTTGAAGGGGATATTGGGGATATGTATGGTTTAGGTTGCCCAGAATCCGTTCTACTTTTTTGCACGGTACTAGACAATCCTGGGTTTCAGGGTTTCATTTTTAGAGTTTCAGGGTTCAGGGCTTGAGGGCTGAGGGTTAGGGTCCAGGCTTAGGCATGTGAACCCCAGTGGTGAGATGACATGGTGAAAAGGATTATGTAGTGGTTTATGGTGATTATGTGATGTAGGGGCCCAATTCTTTTCCAATATCATGTTGCGGTCATAACTATACAAGGCCTCTGGGACAATAAGGTACCCAAACCCTCAACCCTACAAGTACATTGATTTTCCTACTATTGGTACTGAAAAACCTGCATGACCAACTTACAGTATAGGTTTAATTTAAGGTTTACCTAAACCCCAAAAGTATGCAAAATTATAGCCCCAAACCCATAATAATAGCCCTAAAGGCCATTACCTTACATACTTTTGGGGTCCAGGTAGGGCTTTGGGATTCCCAAAGTCAAAGGTACTAAGGGTCATGCAGGATGTTTGGAATATTTGGGTCCTTGGACCCTTAGGGTAACGATTCCTGGTAGGCGGTGGCGCCACAGGCGCCACAGGCAGAGGCAGCGGGGGCGTCGCCGTTGCAGGCTGCGGTGTTCCTGGCGACTAACAAGGCCATCTGGCTGTGGGCAGCAACAGGCTGTATAGTCTTCAATATTCTTATCATACCACCACGCAGAAGATGTAGCGGGTCGCATGGAAAACTTCTGGGAGTCCTCGGAAAAAATAATGGCTAACCATTTGAAAAGGAGTCTGGAGATACATGAGCTCAAAGTCAAAGAGGCGAGGATGTGCCTGCAACAAGTATGTTTCCTAAACCCTAAACCCTTCGACTAGGTAAGCCATATGTCTCATGGTAGAAATCCTGCACTGCATCAAAGTCTTCAACTCCCCCTACTTGGAGGCCCATGGGACTCAGCAACCACTTATAACTGGGCTTCTAACCCTACTTATAATCCCCCTAAATGGGCTGATAGGGGTACTTCAGTTATAAGTAGTTACTACGTCCCATGGGCCTCCAAGTAAAACCTAAACCCATTAGCAACCTTATTCTGCGCATTCCTCTTTTAACGGCACTTTTGAGGGCTCCCCGCCAGTTTCCAGAAGTTGAGGCATAAACTGTAACCCCCGTAGACCCATATTGAAAACAATTGTTTCTAGTTCCTTGGGTTTGTACTATAATAAGAACCCAAGAAAAACTTCCTAAGGGGACTACAGTAAACTCCTCATTCCAAACGGAATCCCTGTTGATGAATTGCCTGCCCCAGTGTTGCTTTTAATCCCTTCCTCCTAATAATAAACTCCCCCTAATACAAAATACAAGTGCCCCAGAATTCCACATTATGAAATCTGCCCCCAAGACTACTTTACAAGGGCCAAGACTACAGTTATGTGGTCGGCTCGGATCCTCTGAATAAGGGGAGTCCCTAGCATGACTCTTCAGGATTGATTAGGGATCTCCTTGATATCATTGAGTTTGATCACTTTTGACTGTTTTTTATATATAGGAATGTATCTGAAATATGAACGTAAATTTTATTGGGTGTATTGCGATATTAATGAAATTCTAATTGCATGTCACATACACTTCATATCGGTTTTATTTTGATTTTAATAAAATTGCGAGGGCTTTTACATATGCTTTAATTGGTTTTATCTCAATTTTAAGTAGACTTGGTCGGCTTGTTATTCGAGTTAATCGCTACTTTTATTCGATTCCACTTAGATTTTAACAGGATCCTAATGCTATATCCCCCCCTCCCCGAATGTTTGGGCCGTACAATACATACACCCTCAACTTTACATACGATTCAGAGGAGGAGTATATACATTGCGGCGGGAAGGCCGCTAATAATATTAGGGGGAAAAGATGACAATGTGCTGGGTTTAGGGCTTATAGGTGTGTTTTATCGCAGGAAGCTACAAAGAGAAATCCGAAAAAATAGGAAGCGAAGCTCCTACAGAAAGTTTCTGAAATCTAGGCAGGAATATGACCAGGCCCGAGTGGTATATCTATCGTAGTTTCCATCAGACACTATTTTAGGGCATTGCCTGGTTGTAGCTTCCTGGTCTTTACCTTAAAGGCACCCGAAACTATTCAAAAATGGGGGGCACTTATACCACAGGGGAAATGACAATCATGTATTCCGAAGTGCCACCTAATTTGGGGTTTAGGTTGCCCAGTAACCCCTTAATAATAAGGGTACGCTTTTTTTTACTATCCAGCTTTAATAAGGAGATCCCCAAGATAAAAAGGGAAAAAGGCTACTACTGGGGAACCTAGCCTTCAATAGTAGTTTCCCTTCTATTTTCCATTATCCCAGTATAATCCCAATATAACCCTAATATTACCAGAAAAGGGGCCTCCCTACAACGGTCTACAGCTGCTTCCAGGCCACAATTTCCTCCAGGAGCCGCTCCCAAACTCAAGTGGATCGGTCCAAGGGAAGGTTTAGGTGTAGGGCTTACCACCCCAAATGTATCCCCCCAAATTTAGAAGCCTTTTCGGCCTTCTTAAGCTCCATATAATCTTTATTAGCACCTTCAACCCTGGGGGGTTCTACATTTGGGGGGGGGTTGCATTGTAACTCCTAAGAAAGGTATCCGAAAAGCTCCCAATCAAACCCCAGGTGAGCTATAGTCTAAACTCCCAGTATCACCTTTAAAGGGCCCCATAATACTCCCCTATATACTCCCCAATATAATTACCTATTGAACCCCCTTTGAAGGAGTTTAGACTATAGCTCACGTCAACAGCCAAACTCCGACTTCCCAGGCTTGAGAGCTTGCGAGCAGGACCCCCAATCCACCCGGACCGTCTGCGAGATATTTCTGTGGAGCCCAACAGCCGAGGCGGGTGCCCGATAGCGTTTACAATTACTTAGTACAAGGGACCGGGGGAGCTGCGAATTGCATTGCACTTTTTGGCTACGCAAGTCGTGTCGTCTGCCAAATTAGATCATACAAATTGCTGCCTAGTTGTGCGCTTGGCAGCTAGATTTTGAATGAATCCAGCGCGTCTTGAGCAATGCACCGCTTTGACGGGTCGCTGTTCTTGTCCAAGCGTGTGTCCAAACGAAGCTCTTTGTGAAACTGATCATGCCGTTGTCCACCCAGAGCTTGCTTCAAAGTCCTGACTGTAATGGAATTCGAATAGTTATTCTCCGAAACCATCCTGCGTAGCAGGTGCTCATTCTCTGCTCGCTTGAAGAAACTGACGGCCATGTTGTAGTCCACTACTGTACACTGAGGTTTTGAACGCTATGGGGAACATGCAGGCAGCTGGCTTCAAGTGTACAGTGTACACTTGAAACCAGCTGCTTGCATATTCCCCATAGCCTTCAAAACTTGGCCTGCGTTTCCCTTCTGGAACCATGCGTTCAGAAACCGTACACTAGGTCGTGCGGGACGCTTCTAAATTAATTGAAAGAGGCCATTTGATCAAGCCAGGAGAAAGCCGCGCGAGGCTGACACGCGAATTTGCTGCTTCACCCATAACTGCATTCATCAGCATGTAGGTTGGCCTTATGGACCTTTTCATGCCATCATTGAAAAACTCCTCTGCCTTTTCCTAATTCACACCCTCCTTGGCTGCGCTGGCAAGAGTTGTAAACTGTGGGGGTGAATCCCGACCATAGCTCGCAACTCACCATGTCCCCAACCTTCGCAGCAGCATTCATGACCTTAGCTTGGTTGGCTTTTGGAGCCCTTTGAAATATATTAGTATATAGGGTCCTTGTAAAACCACTAAGGGAAAATCATTAAGTATCCCCCAGCCTAAACCCTAAGCCCTAAACCTTGGGACAGCAATTGTTTTTGGCTTTTGCTCCCCTTGCGTCATGAGACAGTGGTGCAGGAGCTGCAGATGAGACTTTGAGAATCCGTCTAGGATACGCAAGGATGTTCTGACACATGGAACGTTGCGCTAAGAGGTTCCATGGAAGCACAACTTGTGGGGGGAGAAGGGGAAGGTCTGTATGGAAACTTGGCAGGGACTCTTTGATTTCTTTCGGTAACTTTGAGCCCTGCGTCTAATAACAGTCCCTTCGAGCTCCTCATCTGAAGCCTGCAAGACAAACTGATACCATGCACTAGCACCTTCAAATGCCTAATGCTCAACAGGTCTAAACTTACAAATGCTACTTCGAGATTCCAAATACGTAAGCCCCGCTAATTTTCAGCTATATATGGGGCATGACTACAGTTCTACCCATGTCCTCCAAACCCGAAGCCCTAAACCCTAACTGCTAAACCCTAAACCTAAACTCTGAATACCCTAAACCCTAAACCTAAACTCTGAATCCCAATAACTAGGATCCCTTGGACCCACCTCCTGGGACATCAGCAGCGCTAGCGTTCGCCTCCTCTGCTGACGACAGAATTGAGCTCTGAGCTATCGAGATTGCAGGTTTGGCAGCATTTCGGAACCTTATAGAACCCCAGGGAATCTGTTGGAAGGTTGAGGAGCTCTGGTATGCCAGGGGTTGGGCAATCGAAAACGGTACCGTATTCAGTGGCGGGGAACCGCCCCATGCAAATTTGGGTCGTGGCTTTACATTAAAAACAATAGAGCCAAGGCTTGTGGCGACGGTAGTTCAGGTATCGGGTTCAAAAAACCATAGACTCGCCATCAAAAAACGGCAGCGTAAATTCACATACCCAGAGGGTCTACATGTACAACCATTAGGGAATTGGGACCCACAATTACTTCTATAGTATGGCATTTGGGGGCCTAATTCCCTGATAGTTGTATATATGGACCCTCTGGGATACTTTAGCCCCCCCAAACGAGACAGGGAGTGCTGAATACTTTCGGCCAGACTTTGCAAAATTAAGGACCCCCAAAGGAATTATGATTTAACAGAACCCACTACCTCTCAAAAAAGTGGTGAATGTACGTGGGGTATATAGATACTATACTCACGACCGCAGCTTTTGTTGACTGTCCCTGTGCCTCTGGGCAGTCCAGCACAGCGCGGGTTTCGTCCAGGCTCTCCTTCTTAGGAATCCCTAAACCCTAAACCGGCCTAGGTGCAGGCTTTAGGGTGTAGGGCTTCGGGATGTCGAGGATCTAGGTTTAGGCCAACACAAGAACGTTGAAGATGTTAAAAAGCTCTGATTCTCACCCTATAGTAGATAGAATATGGGGTATATGGGGATCTTATTATAATATACCCAAAGCCTAAGCCATATTCTATCTACTTAAGGGGGACCATAAGCCCCAAACCCCAAACTAAACCCTGACCCTAAACTTTCGTCGCAGGAAGCCCTTTCTCTCCCATCTCAATGTTTTGCCCCTGTTGGGGGTCTCGGGCAATCACAACCTACCCAGTGCCTTGCTTTTAAGTCAATTCTATGTAGGGTAGGCGTAACTAGCCATGGGATTTATAGCTGAGTTCCCCAATAGGCTATACTTACCTTGGACCTCCAGCGTTGTTGATACCAGACGTTTAAGCATGACCCTAAACCCTAAAGCCTACGACCCTAAACCCTGAGACCTTAACCCCAGACCTTTTAAACCCTAAACCACAACCCTAGCCGACCCTACTTCCCACGCTACATGGCATGTATGCTCAAGCCGGACTTTTGGCAGCAACAGCAGCATTGACCAGCATTCCTGGAAAGCATGTGTACATGGATGTTTCCATCAACGAGGGGACCCCAATATAGACCCCAAAAGATGATACTCCTTGCTACACCCCCAAAAAAGGACTGCAAATTTTTTGAAACTCACATATCTTCCCGATGCAACCTGGGACAGTGCAGCACATGCATCATCCTGAGGGTCGAAGAAACGCTGGGTACACACATTCATGTGCACCCGCCTCAGTTTTTTTTACCAGAAGAGTTAAATTAAGGTAGCCGCATGCTTTGTGGTTCTGCAAAACCCCCTGAGGATCGTTTCTAGGAACCCTCCTAAACCCTAAACCCTAAACACTAAACCCCTAAACCCCTAAGAGGTTCACGGAACCCTCCTCTGCCAAATTCTGCAAGGGCCCTTGGGCTTTCGGGTGACTGCCCCATGAAAGGAGCCTGCTTTGCCTTGACTGACCTCGCCCCCTGAACCCCAATAGGGTTTAGGGTTACCCAATAGGGTTCAGGGTTTAGGGTTTAGGGTTTAGGGTGAAGAGGCCTGAACCTCATGAACCCCTAAGCCTTACCCCCATTTGCTACCTAGAGTAGCCTCATAGCCGTTTAGAAAGGGTAAAATACCAAAGACCTAAGTACAAAGCCCCTTTCCACAGGTACATAGCAGCGCCTGGGCAAATCCTAAACCTACCCTAAACCTCTCTTACCTATATATATCTTAAATGTTAATGACTTCGTGGGCAAGGTCATTTTTTTGGTGGGCAAGGTCACTCTTTTGGGGGGCAAGGTCATTTTTTTGGTGGGCAAGGTCTTTTGTTTGGTGGGCAAGGGCACTTTTTTGGTGGGCAAGGTCATTTGTTTCGTGGGCAAAGTCTTTTCGACCTTGCCCACCCAAAAAATGACTTTGCCCACCAAACAAATGACCTTGCCCACCAAAACAATGACCTTGCCCACCAAACAAATGACCTTGCCCACCAAATTTATGACCTTTGACCATGAAGATTTGGTGGGCCAGGTCATCTTTTTGGTGGGCAAGGTCATTTGTTTGGTAGGCAAGGTCATTTGTTTGGTGGGCAAGGTCATTTGTTTGGTGGGCAAAGTCATTTGCAAGGTCAATTTTTTCGTGGGCAAGGTCATTTTTTGGTGGGCAAGGTCGATGGGTTTAGGGTTAGGGTCGAAGGCCTAGGGTTTAGGGCCTAGGATTTAGGGCCTAGGGTCTTGGGCCCAGGGTTTAGGGCCTAGGGTTTAGGGTTTAGGGCCTGGGATTTAAGGTTTGGGATTCAGGGCCTAGGGTTTAAGGCCCTAGAGTTTCCAGGGTTTAGGGCTTAGGGCTTAGCGCCTAGGGTTTAGGTCCTGGGGTTTAGGGTTTAGGGCCTAGGGTTGGAGTTACAGGTCCAGAGTTTAAAGTTGAGAATTCAGGATTTAGGGTTTAGGGTCCAAGATGTAGAAGTTAGGGTATAATTTTCTTAATGATGTGGGACCCAATGGGCGGGTGGGTATTTTTCTGTTGTTGGATAACGTTGCTTAACAAGTGATTGCTTGGACTTGAGATGCTGAACCCTAAACCCTAAACCCTTATTAGCCCTCAACCCTACACCCTGTCCTCGACGCTGGACTCGCCTTCTTCTGGTATCAGCTGCAAGGCTTGGAGGGCCTCAGCTTGCATGCAAGTTGAAAATTGTAGGGTTTAGGGTTTAGGGTTTAGGGGGTTAGGGTTTAGGGTTTAGGGTTTAAGTTGAAATTTGGGTTTAGGGTTTGGGCTCTAGAAAGTTCTTCTTGGTTTTGAGGGGATTTCGTAAAATTGGGGGGGTACCCTTTTAGGGTCCTCATGATATGAGGACTATAATGTTCTAGGTCCCCCTATTCAGAGAAACTACCAAGTATGAAATGGAAAAAGAAAATAGGAACTACTGTATTATAGTCCCCCTTAAGTAGATAGAATATGGCTCTGGATGCAGTATAGTAAGATCCTCATATACCTCAGATCCTATCTACTTAAGGCGGACTTTAGGGTTTCGGTTTTAGGGTTTAGGGCTCCAGAACCTGCTCGAAAGTTCATGGCAAGTGTAGGCCAAGTATCTAAAAGCCCCCTAATCCCCCAGTATGCCAGGAGCCTCCTTGTACCCGCAAATAGGGGTAAAAGGTCCCTAATAGTGGGTATTTAGGGGACATATGCGCCAGCATCCACCACCCCCCCGGCCTGTGGTCTGGGTTATGTTCTGTGGTTTAAACTAAGGTTTTAGAAGGTCCTTCCCCCCCTGTGGCCTGTGGTCTGGGTCTTGTCCTGTGGCTCAAACAAAGGTTAAAAGAAAGTTTATTGTATTTGTAGAGGGTTCGTATCCCCCCTCCTGTGGCCTGTGGTCTGGATCTTGTGGTCTAAATCAAGGTTTAGACTAGGT
>CAJNIZ010046494.1:14647-30964 GCA_905231905.1 Symbiodinium pilosum | reverse complement strand
TAAGCCCTAAACCTTGGGTCAATCCCCCACCCGGTTATGAGTACCACAAGGGAGTATTTTAGACATATTAAGCCCAATTAACTCCATATTCAGTGGCTATTATGGGCTATTACTGAGGAAGGGTTGACCTGACCTCATTGAACCCTAGCTTCAGAACCCTAAATCTGCATTTCAAGCAAACGCGTTCCCAAGCTCTAAAAGCCCTAATCTAAAAACCCTAAACCCTTTATAACCCTGTATATCTCTACATGATCCCCTATATTCTCTGTTGGAGCAGCGTGCTGCATGCCAGCCCAAAAGGTTTGTTAACAGCGCAATGTAGGAGCCTAGATAACTACCTGGACCCTCCAAAGTAGTTCCCTTTTGGCTTTGGTATGGTTATTTGGTTGGGACTCTTCTTAGGACTACCACAACAATACTACATGGGAGGGTCTAACTAAGGCGTAGAGGGATCAAAGGTTTGGGGGGTTGTGGGTGCGGGGGTTTAGGTTTTAGGGTTGGGGGGTTGGCAGGGTTTGGGTGGGTTGGGTTTAAGGTTTGTGGGCTTCGGGTGGGTTTACGGGCCTAAATCATCAAACTAGGGCTGGCGGTATAGGATAATCTGATTATATAGAAGATTCCACTAAGATCATGCTGGTAGCTTGTTAGGCTTATATGGTACATCGAGCCGCCCCGAGTTTGACAAATAAGGCTACAAGGCTTCGGGGGTGTTTTGAGCTGGGGTGCACCCGAAGCCCCAAGTCCTGAAGGATAGAATATGGGGTTTTTGGGGATCTTATTATAATATACCCCAAGCCAAGATGTATCTACTTAGGGGGGACGATAATCTGAAAGAATTCCTACATACGCCCTGCTCCATTCATCGCCTGCATAGGTTATACAGTTCAGGCAGACATTTCCCTTTTGCCAGCTTTGTTTTCGATTTCAAGGAAATTCCATCACGTACCCAGAAATATTTGGAACTGCACAGTAAGGGGACCAAAATCTGAGAACCCCCACGAAGTGAAATGCTGTAGCATTGAACTCTCTCCCGAAAACATATTGCGATTGCGTGAATGATGGGACTTCAGGCCAGGAGGGGTTTAGGGTTTAGGGTTCCCATATGGCAAGTGTAGGGCCCAAATATGTTTTATTTAATCCCTTCCCACAAATATCAAACCCGCACCCTCCCCCCACCCCTAATACTAAACACTCGCAGTCTACTATGAAATAAGGTGGGGGCCTTTAGTGGTAAGGGGAGGGGATTAGCTACATGGACCCTTTGGGCCTTGGAAATTCCCTTGTTTCCCTAGGAGGGTCCTCTCGCAAAAATCAGGACCAGGGGACCAATACTTCGCACCATCAGGATCACGAGCTTGACCGTGCCTGCGCCATCTGAAGGATTCGGCTTATTGTTTCCATTTTCTTTTCCAACATCCTTCTAGGTAACTCCAATATAACCCTAATACTACCCCAAGGGGTACTTTTGGGTTCTGGGGTTAGGAATTTACTTAGGGTGTAGGCTGAAGGGGCATTTGGATTCAGGGCGTTCAGGATTTAGGGTTTAGGATTTGGATGCTGCTGTAAATTCCAAAATTTACACCCCAGCGTTTTGGTTGCCTTGCGCCCGCCTGTGCATATTGCATGAACGACTTGTACAAAACCACCGTTTCCTTGTTGACCTGCCCTTGCGTGAGCTTGCGCGCGCTTGGGTGTCTGGCCAGACCCTGATGCCGCACATGCTGTAGGGGCCTAAATACTTACCAGTATCATTTGTGAAGTCTGCACGAAGTACCTTTACCATAATCATATGTTGAACCTGGGACCATAACATCGGTATCCATTTAGGCAGCTGCATTCGTCTTGCTACAACAGGCGGGGGGTGAGAAAGGCATCAATTCAGGGTTTAGAGTTCAAGATTCAGGCTTTCGGCTGTACAAGGCTCAACAGAGTTTAGAGGTAATATCTCGGGTGCTACCCTAAGACCTAAGCCCTAAACATTAAACCCTAAACCCTAAACCTTAAATCCTAAACCCTAAACCTTAAACCCTAAACATTAAGCCCTTAACCCTAAACCTGAAACCCTAAACCCTAAAGGGCTCTACACGGATGAGCGTCTGTGTATTGGTGGGCTACAACCACTGTAGTGGGGACTCAGGTACTCCCTTCGCTCGAATCCCCTGCCTTCACTGGACTGGGAAAGTGAATATATGACGATTCTGCTATCCCTATACAAAGAAACGTCGGCCTCCAACTAAGTTGCGCAAAGGAGTGTAGCGTCGCACGCTAAACGAGTGGCCTAATCGGGGCTATGAGCCTTGTAGGAGCCTTGTTTGAAAGCGTTGCTGTAAGCTTCTCCGATACCTCTATAGTCCCCGCTAGTAGACAGAATATGGGGTATATGGGGACTGTATTATAATATGCCCAAAACCATATTCTATCTACTTGAGGGGGACTATAACCATGTATTCGGTTCATTTGCCTGTGCTCAGGGTCTCCAAGCATGAGCTGCACAACCCTCTTCTCAACCGAAGAAATCGCGTATGCTAGGCGCAGTACGCTCATGTAGACCCCTGATTAATAAACCCCCTCGTATTAGGATCCCTATTATAAGCCCTATTAAGAGGAAGTTTGTTTTTTTTTCATCACGGGCCTGGGTTAAGAGGGACACCATTCATTCCTCGTAGTCCTTTCCCCCGATATTAAAACCTCACACACTATACGGTGGAGACAGCAAATCCTGCATGACCCTGTGTACTTTATATCTTGGGAATTCTGGTGCTATAGTATACGAAGGTCATGCAGGATTTAGTATCCACAGTAGTGTCAAGTAATCCCGATATTTTATGACCTGCATAGAGGAAACAGAGGAAATATATGATCAGGGATTAACGGATTATGCGTGGATAACAACGGGCTTAGGGTTCATCACAAGTTCATGCTGGGAACCCCAACCCCCACAAAATTAGCGTTTGGGGTTCCCCAACCCCCATGAAATTAGGACCCGAATGTAATCATATAGTTTTGGAGCCCTACCTTTGCAGGGTTGGAAAGCAAGCTAAGCTGTAAACCCTGCAGCCCTCCGAAACCCTAAAACCCCGTAAACCCAAAGAAGCTAAAACAGCGTTTAACAAAAAAACACTAAGCCCAGAAAACCCTCAAACCCTAAACCGAAACAAAGAACACTATGCCCAAAGAACCCTCAAACCCTACAAACCGACTTGCAAGTCGAGCTGCGCTGCGATCACCGAAGTGTAGCCTACTTCGGCTTTACCGGTTTAGGGCTTTGGTGTGGGTATGCCTCAAAATTCAGAGCCTCTGATGGGTATTTCTCGAAATTTATGACCCCAAAAAGGATACCCTTACCTGAACCCCAGATGTAGAATAATAGCCTTTTGGGCTATTCTGAAATGTTTTGGGCCATTGTTTTACCTACTTTTGGGGTCCAGGTAACCCTCACATAATTTCTCTTCAGGGCCCCCGTACTGCGAAACCGGCTCCTCTCTTCCCAAGGATCAAATGCATCATATGCTTTCACTGGAAGGACCCCCAAGAAACAAAACATGTTGAGAAACACTAAACCCTAGACCTTATGTCCTAAACCCTAAACCTTAAACTCTAAACCTTACACCCTAAAACCTTAGACCCTAAAACCTAACCCTTACACCCTAAACCCTAAACCTTGAACCCTAAACACAAAGCCCTAAACCCTAAGCCTTACACCCTAAATCCAAACCTCTAAAACGTAAACCTTAAACAACACCTCGGCCTTCCTCCCCAGAGCTTTGAGCCCGGTTCCTTTTAGTTAGATTTGGGGGGTCCGAAAATAGGGTGGGTTTAGGGTTTAGGGTTTAGGGTTCAGGGTTTAGGGTTCAGGGTAAAATGGGGTGGGTTTAGGGTTTAGGGTTGGTTTAGGGAGAAAATAGAAGGTCCGCTTTCTGGCCTTTGGTTGGCTGGGAATGAAGGAATGTAAAAGATGATGGAAACTATACTATGATGGGTTATATAGATATTTACATGAAGGGGCTACTACAAGGATACATTCCTTCATTCCTAGCTAACCAATGGTAAGTTTTTGGGTGTCTTCATTATCGGATTAGCGCTTAAGGTAGGTAGTGATTTTGGGATCTGCACTAGAGTCCCCCCATTTGTGGGAACCCCCACCTCTAGCAGTATCACTTTACGGCCCATCCTGGCCTTTATTAAGATAACCACTGACTAGTCTTTCCAGCAATAAGCCTTGGCAAGCCCTAAAGGTCCTTGAAGTCCGGGGTCCAACGCGTGCGAAGTCATCCATTGGATCCAATGACCTCATCATGAACCGGCGAGGTGGGCAGAGACAGACTGTGAGGTGACTAGGGTTTAGGGTTTTGGGGGTTTTGGGTTAAGCGGGTTATATAGGGGTTATATAGGGGATATACTGGGATCATGGATAAGGAAATGGAAGCTACTATTGAGCTGGGACCGCAACCCTCAATCCGGGAATTAATGTATGAGCTATAGTCTAAACTCCTGGTATCCCCCTTAGTAACCCCTATAGTAGTCCCCTATGTAATCTCTGTATAACCCCTCTTTAAGGAGTTTAGACTCTAGCTCATAAGAGGGTTTAGTTTCAATTCGCATTCAAACCTTTCAGACAAGTTGAGGCTCCACGCTTTGAGTTACTCATCTCTCATCTTAATAGGAACCTTCTCTAGACTTTAGGGAAAGTTATGCTTTATCTTAAGAGGAGCCCTTTTGCAACAGGCTTTCTGAGTCCGCCCGGTAGAAGGAGCACTGACCACCCAAGTTGCCTCTAAACCAACCCAAGGAGTGACCCGGAGTTCACTTAAGAGGAACCCTAAAACCCAAGAGCCTAAACCCAAAACCTTAACCCAAAACCCTAAGTCCTAAACCCTAAGTCCTAAACCCTGAACTCCAAACCTTGAACCCTACACCCTAGGACCTCAAACCCCTGAACCCTTGAAAAGGGACCCATTGGACTTCATTGCTGCGTCCGATGCTGGCTCGCTTGGCGCTGCTGGAGCGCCCGCAGGCACGCAAAATCTGGGCAACGAGGCTTTAGGATCTAGGATTCAGGATTTTGGGTTTAGAGTTTAGGGGTTCGGATTTGGGGTTTAGGATTTAGGGTTTGGAGTTTAGGATTGGGTCCTGCCCCCACCCACTAACAATCCATAACAGGGGTCATATTGAGGGCTCTATACTTAGATTTGAGATAATATCCAACTGTTAGGATAGCTCAGGGTCCAGGGTATTGTAGAGTTTAGGGTTAGGGGTTGAGGGTCAAGGAGTTTCACGTATAAATGCTTGCATTTGTCAAAAGAGCTGTACACTTTATACAAGCACAAAGGTCGTAATGCGAAATGGAACACACCCTCCCACAAATTACAGCAACATGGCCGCCATGTTGCCATACACCCCTAAAAGACGGTCTGTAATCTTTGTCTGCCATCTCGGGGTTAGTTTCCAACTTGGCTTGGCATGGGAAATCCCCACAACAAAATTCCACGGAGCCTGGCGCAGGAGTATCTCATCTTCCTCCTTGGAAACACCTGAGCACAGGTCAACATTCTTTTGTCTTCAATTAAAAAGTTGAGGGTTTATGGCTTAGGATAATTTAGGATTTAGGGTGTAGGAGCATGGGGGATTTGATTTAGGGTTTGGGACAATTTAGGGTTTAGGATACTTTGGGGTTTTGGGTTGAGGGTTATTAAGACTTATAAGCAACTAAGGCTTACCGGCGTGCCCCAACAGGGATCCTCAGGACCTGCCCGATGCTGGGGATGTTGGTCCGGCTTGCAGAAGAGAAGCAGCGGGAACCCTAAATGAAAAACCCTCGTCTGCAAGAAGCCCAACATCACAACTGTTTACTGGGTTGCTGTTAAGGAACTTAAATTAAGTTCCTATGTTGGGGAAACCCTATTATTTACTCTATATATATATACACATTATGGTAACTTAATTTTAGTTCCTTAACAGCAACCCAGCTTATAGAATGCTACAGTAGTATAAGGATCTGCTACCTCACCTACAAGGCTAGGCACATTTAGTGCAAGATGCTGATGTGGGTTTTTTCCCAAAATTAAGGGATACCATTTTAGGGGTCCCAATAATAAGGACTATAGTATTTTGGGGTCTATATTGGGGTCCTCTTATTTTGGGAAACTACCATGTATTCTAGACATCTACCCTGTACTGGCAGCTGAGCGGACTATACGCCATACCTTCATCACTTCCTACTTATCTCGAAAACCATTCTACCCTGAAATTCTGACAACAAGCTTACAGGAACCCCTGTAGTAAACACGGCACCTGCCCAGCTACTAAGTGGTCTGTAAGCCCTATACCCAAACTAACACGGCTCTTTCGCCCTATTTTTCGCCAAGTTGCCGTCTGAGCCACAGATCTCCAAGCACCTGTGCAATTCTGGAGAGTCTTTTCCCGAATCGGGCAACATCCCACACAAAATGTCGTTCAATCAGGGTTGTAGTGCTTCTGAAGCTCGGGCAATATTGTACTTGCATGTGCCCTAACAAGGACAAGAAGTAAGCACCTGAAAGAAAGGTGGGGCGCAACCTCCCACTTACCTTGAAAGCTTCCTCTTTTGAAGCCCCCCACGTGACGTGACTTGTCAAACCAAATCTGATATAGTTCTCATGTCCTGGAAGACAGTGAGGGACCTGGAGGATATGATGGAATTATACAGAGAATGCATGAGTAGCGTTTTCTGGTGGTTGAACCAAGCAATTAAGATGGTATTCCGGTATTCCTTGGAAAAAAATATACAAAATCATGTATTTAATCCTACTTTGAACTGGGTACCGGAGTACCACCAAATAAAACTCCTACATGAACTACTGCCAATATTTCCTACGGAATTTAATGGACATGGGTTCCTTATGAGGGACTATATTAGACACTATACTGAATTACAAGAGGGACCCCTATGTCCACCCACAATGGCCCCTTGGTAAGGCCAAAATTCTACGTGGTACTTAGGACCCCTAAGAAGGGTTAACCCTTAGGTACCTATAGTAGGAGTCTAAGGGAATCCTAAAGGGCTAAGGGTCAAAGGTCCAAGCTAACCCAGACCCCTGATTAATAACGCCCCTCCCCTTCCCTTAATAGGGTGTATAATACGGATCCTGATATTAAGGCCCTTAAAAGGAGGGAGGTTATTAATCATGGGTCTACTTACAACCCTAAACCCTGAATTAGTAGTTTCCATTTTCTTTTCCATTATCTGTACATTAAGTCCCAAGGAGTATTGAGAGTAGATCCTGACATGGGCTCATAAAGGGACTTAAGCAGGGATATAATATAATCTAAAGACCCTGGTAGATATGTTCCGAATGTTTCCCTGTTTGGGGTTCCCATTAATTAAACCTTTTACTTCAGGGGTTATACAGTGGCCATGTTCAGAAGCTTCCGAATTCCCTCCGGCTCTAAGTCTCCGAGTCTGTCACTTTAGAGTCCCCATTAAGTAGATAGAATATGGGGTATATGGGGATCTTTTTTTGCTATACCCAACGCCAAGTTCTCTCTACTTAAGGGGGACTATAGGGTTTAGGGCTTTAGGGCTTAGCGGTTTAGGGGTGTAGGGTTTAGGGCAATGATACCGACCCTAAACCCTAAACCCTGAACCATATAATCTTTTGGTAGCACCTATGTGGGTCTATTGGGCTGCCTAGAGGTTGAAAAGGGCTTAGGGTTTAGGGTTTAGGGCAAACTTGTTCAGTTCCCCTCCAACCGAAAGCCTGACATGCACTGCAACTGCAGAAGAAAGATCCTCTGGGGAGCTGATCGGACCCTAAACCCTAAACCCTATATACATTTCCCCCATTTTGGGAACAGTAATTTAGGGAAACTTCCATTCAAACCTTCAGCACCAAAAAGCTTTTCCCGCCGCTGCGCGCTTCTGAGGCTGTAGTCGTCCCCGACTGAACGGCCAAGAGCTTCGGGCTTTGGGGCTTATGCTTTACATGGACCCCCGAACCCTGCAACAGTGGTATGATAGGAATACCGCAGTATGAGATGACTCTAAAAGAACCACCACAATTCCTTGTAGTCCCTGCTACAGGGTGGGGGGGGGGCCCAGCTATGATGTCGTGGGGCGTGCTTCTAATTGGATTTCCTGGCCATAATTCGGTAGCCTTCTGCAAGCAGGAGTCCTTTTACAAGAAAGTGCCGGCTGCACTTTCCCAAAGGCTATGTACATCAGGCCATTTCAACAAGGCCAGCAGCTACCGTCCCTACACCCTTGAACCTTAAACCTTAACCCGAGCACTTCAGATAGCCAAAGTCATTAGATACCTTTTAGACTAGGGCCCAAAAGTGAGCTATAGATTTTGACTCCTAGTGCAAGACCATTGTAGGATCAAATAGCCGAAAGAAGTGACGGCAGGTATAGGGTTTAGCGTTTAGGGGTGGAAGACCATGAAAGATATGAGGGCTTCGAGACATCAGGGGGCCACGAGATGGACCCCAATATGCTATGAACCTTTTCTTTGGAGACCCCCCCAAAAAAGGCACCCCTAGTTACCCTAGTTTTGAGAAACCTTATATGGGATTCTTTCGAGATGCTAATTTTGGAGAGTGGGCATCGGTCCATCAGAAAATGCTTACAAGGCTTGAAACAGTCGCTGAAGACATGTCCTGTGGCTGAAGCAAACTTTTTACACTCCTTCAAACTAACGTGGAAACCCACATAGTGCCTGTTTAGAAGGACTGTAGTCGTTATAGTGGCCATTGTGGCTTTCCATGTTAGTTTCCGAGAGTGTAGTCAGGGGTCCTTGCAAGGGAGGAGATCCACTGAACCACAGGTAACTTGGATATTTGGGCATGCGGTCCTCAAGTTAGCCATAACCTAAACTCCTTGTATCCCCCTTAATCTCCTATAGCAGTAGAGACTCCCTATAGTCACATAGCCCAGTAACCTACTAGTTAGCTAACTGGGAGCCCTAGACCCGAAACCCTAAACCCTATACAACCCCCTACTTAACCCCCTTGAAGGAGAGTGCAGACTCTAGCTCAAGTGAAAGGCAAGACTTTGTCCAGCCACAGTGTCTTGGAGATCTTTGAAAACAAGGAGCCGCCTCAGTCTCGATTAGAATGGTTTGGGTTCGGCTTTAGGGTTTTGAGGGTTTAGGGTTTCAGGGTTGTAGGGTTTAGGGTTTTAGGGGTTTAGTACAGGCTGAATTGAGATGAGGGCTAATGATTCGGGTTTCGTGGTTAGAGATTAACCGTAGGTTTTCGGGTTCAGATTTTGAGGTTTAGGGCTCGGTGATCAGGAGCGAGGATGTCTTTGAAGGTCGAAGGTCTGCGAGTCTCAAGCTGGCTAGAGGAATTTCTGCTCCGGCCTTCCTGTCCCTCTTGTGCTGAAAAGTCGTGAATATGAGGGTCATAAAGGAATAGTAGTGGTAACTAGTCAGGCCTCTGTGGTACATTCCTTTCGCAGGTGGTCCCTGTGTACAAGTTAGCCATGAACCACCCTAAACCCTAAACCCTAAACCCCATTTTGCGATGGGTCGTTCAGATTCTGGAGGGCCAGAGTGACTTATGTTGCATCCCTGCACCGAAAGCATGTTGTCTCAGCTGCAATAGCTGGAAACAGTAAAACCCAGACCCTAAGCGATGGGCACCTGGCCTCTTTAGTAGGTTTGCCAAAGTCAGCGGTACCCTCTTGGGGTGTCCCCAGAATAAGGATTGTAGTATTTTGGAGTCTATATTGGGGTCCCCCCATTTTGGGAAAATGCAATTGAGCTGGCTGGAACCCCCCTACACGCAAAGGCAGCATAACACGGGTCCGTTTACTGAGACACGCAAAGCCGTTAAGTAAAACTCCTGGAAAAGTAATGTAGACCCCTTATGAATAAAACCACTCTCCTTAGTAGGGATTATGATAGGGATCCTAGTATTGAGGCCCTTAAAAGGTTCTACATTACCTGGGCTTCCGTGTGAATTTCGAATCGCATCGCTTCTGGGCAAATCCAATGCCCATGAATGCTACTGTTTTTAAGATCCGTAGGAGGTCTCTGAATTTTGGGAAGGTTTAACCGTAGCCCAATGGCTCAACTTCAGACTTCATGGTGAAAGGAATTCCAAATGCGGTCTGCCTGCACCGAAAAGTCAGAGGTGCGAACTGGAAAGCTCCCTAGGACTGGACGCTAGAACCAGGATGCAAAAATGTGCCGCAGGCGAATTCTTGTTTGTACAGGGACGACCGAAATTCTGATGGCATAGTGGTTGATGCATTTACACACAGGTACTCAGCATGTATCGCCAGGGCGGCTAAGAAGGGACTGCGAAGTCAACAGCTTTTGGGTGGTTGTCAAAATTATGGTCCCTTTTTGGGTACCCTAAATATTAGGGGCCGTATTATAATGGGGACCCAAAAAAGGACCATAATTTTGACAACCATCCTTTTCAAGAGGGCCTGACTTCAACATCTTCAACATGACTAATCCCTGAACCCTGGGCCGCTTCGCCTTTACCCTAAACCCTAGAAACTCCACATGCGCTATACTCTGGACTCCTACTACCCCCCTTTATAACTCCTATAATCCCCTGTATACTGCCCTCTATAACTATATGAAGGAGTTTAGATTATGGCTGGTATACAAGGCCAGTTTCTATGCAAACATCAGAGCTATGTTCGCATCCATCGGTTCGCAGGTGCTAATCATGCTTCTGATGATGCTGACCATGTATTGTAGAAATCTGGGGTATAGGAAGACTGACCAACTAAAAGACTTTCTTTCAATGGCTTCATGGATGCACACCTGACATGGGGACCATGCTTCAACTGCAAAGACCCTCGTGCAACGGCAAACACCAACTCTAAAACATCAACATAAACAAAAACCCTCAATCCCGATTGTTTTCTGCAAATGGTGAAGACCCCTGAACCCTGTACACCCCTAAACCCTCAACCCGAAACCCGCATGCCCCAGTCTTGGGAAGCTGCGCCGGCGTTGTATCATGAGCACGGCCAGCACTGCCCGCTGACGCGCGCGTGAGAACCTCTTTAAGGCCAAAAGGGATGTCAAATTAGGGTGCATATGAGCTATAGCAAAGTCTTAAAAGGGGGATTGCATAGGGGATTATATAGGGGACTGCTGTAAAGGTTCTTAACTGGGATACTAGGAGTTTAGACTATAGCCCATGTGTAGGGGTTACTTGGGTTGTATAGGAATATGTAGGGTCCCTTTACACAGGCATAGGCGGTTACATAGGATTTGGGACTTGTAAATTTCAGCGCTCAGGATTCAGCAATTTGGGGAGGGTCGTGAGGGATTCAATGCTTTAGCGATGTGAGGCTTCGTGGCAAGTAGATTTGGATATGTCCTAAAATTTGGGGGTCTCTTTTTGAGGGTCCCTCAAGTATATTGGGGTACCTCTTGGTGTCCGCCTATTGAAGGAAACTACCATACACTTGCGTTATTCGCAAAATGTTGGGCCCTTCTGGTTACAGATTATATTACGGTGCCTGATATTCATGGGTACCAAAATCAGACCCCAATTTTGGGAACTACCCATGTGGAGTCAAGGTTTTGCTGTTCAGGAAATTTCTCAAAGCTTTCTCGCAGAGTTGCGCAAGGTTGAAGCACGCAGCGTGAACCTCACATTTGGCTGCTAAAACGCGAAGGTTGAACCCTGCTCATGAACCCTACACACACATGGTCCAGTCTGCCGACCACGGCCCCCCTTCTCCCCAATTGCTTGATTTCCTATGCTATTCTTCGTTTGATTTTGTATGTCTGGTTTAGGGCTTAGGGTTTCTGAGCACGTGGATTACGAACTGCTACCTGCAGAGCACGCGTTTGCAAAGGCATCTTCCCGAGGGCCACGCTGATCAAGATCCCCCATTAAGCCTTAAATCTGAAGCAGAGACCCTACAATTCCCAGCGTCTCCACAACGAATTCTAGGCGTCTCCGCAACGAATTCTTGGGTCGTAAGGCTGGAGGGGCCCTATCTGCTTTCAACCCTATACCCACACAACTCTCAGAAGTGTAACACTAACCCCGCACAAAAAGTAGGAACCCATCATCAGCATATTAGCCGTTTGAACTTTACACCCCAACAGCCCTCATCCGAATCGGCAAGCCTGAGATGGTTTTCAACGGACCACGGCAGAACGTAGCGTCGTATTGGAGGTCGCTGAAGCAAGCTGCCTGCACAGATCATGGTGTAGGTGGACCCACCCTCCAAGGAATCGGGTGGCTAGTTGAGGCTCGTTGCCACTGTCATCCCTTGGACAGAAATCTAAAAATCAGACCTTGAACCCTAATCTGGGAACCCCAACCCCATACCAAATACCAAACCTTTCGAACCCTAAACGGGTTGAGTCTTGCATCTTAAGTCTTGGGATCCGTTTTACCCCTCGGCTTCGGGCACCTGTGTTGGGACTTTCCAATGTTTTGGGGTTTAGGGTTTAGGGGCAAAACAAAAGGCTTTAAGGTTTAGGGTTTAGAGAATGTACCGCGCAATTTTGAGCAAAGTCCTCATGTGCTAAGAATTGAAGCCCAGGGCTCCGCAGTGGAGTCATCATGAAGCTTCTTTATATGCTCCCCCTTAAGTAGATAGAATATGGCTTTAGGTATATTATAATAAGATCCCCATATACCCAATATTCTATCTACTTAAGGGGGACTATCAACCTTAAAACCTAAACCCTACACCCTGAACCCACTGCTGTGATATCCCAGGAGGCCCCACTTGACGTCACCTCCGCGCTACACCATTCGAGTCGAATGGACGACTGGCTAATCATGTCGAAGGCTAATACGGTTACGTAGGGAGGATTATATTGTAATATGTTGGGGTCTATAGGTTTAGGTTTATAAGATGTTGAGAACTTCCACGGCCTGCTATCGAACACCACCAACTAGGCCACAACAATCGCACGACGCGGTTAAGGGTTTAAGGGTTTAGGTTTCAGGGCACAGGGCTTAGGATTCAAAGGCTTTGGGGTTTGGGGATTCTTCATTTTTTAGAGCTAGTGTTCTGATTTCTAAGAAAAACCCAAGAGGAACTGATTAGACGACGGTCAGTGGCGGTAAGTAGTACTCAATCCGGGGTATAGTATAAAGCGGTGTTACTGCAATAGCGGAGAACCACAAAATGAAATGGAAATGACACATTCTGCGAATTGTATGGAATGTCGGATCGCAGCATGAGCTATCACAGCTGAGGTACAGTCAACATTACCCAGATACTCAGTGGCAGATAGGGTAGAGGGTTTGGGGTTCAAGGTTTAGGGTTCCTTATTAAAGGCTGTATATAGGGACCATGCTAAGCTAGAAGAGGGACGCCTATGTCCACTGTTAAGGGTCCCTCACTCAGGCTAATATTGACAATAGCTCAGCTGGGTATTCAATGCTTCTTCGAGATGGGATGGCGGTGTATCTAGGTTCCCTAAACACCCCCTCCTTACATTCTGAGCCCCAGGCACTCCCTTGATTGGCCTAGGCAAAATCAACTAGCGCTGATTGACTGGAACTTCACCACGTAATGATGGGAAGCCCTGACATATGATTCAGACTCTGCAGGAGCTCGGGATTTGAGGGCAAAATGAAACCTTATCTCAAACCTTAAACACTTGCCTACAGCATTCCCTATGCTGAGAAACTACTAATGTAGGAGCCCTGATATGTGCTAGACAATTACCGCATCAGCCCATGATAGCCCTCATACAGCTTTAGCATAGCGTACCGCGGAACATTGCAATGCCCACATTTGTTCCATTTGTTCTCTGCTGTTCTGCCCCAGGGAATTACTTTTAAAGATGTCGCATGCCTGAAGGCCGGTACTTCTCAATGAGCGCGCTGCTCACACCCGTGCGCGGATCCAAGAAATCGACTTAGCTCAGGGATGCGATCAGTTTCGGCCTAGTAAGTCTACACATGAGACCTAGAGGGTTTGCAGGGGTTGTAGGGTGGGTTAATATACCGGTAACAGAAAAGGAAATGGAAATTAAAGGGTTTATAGGGATTATATACAGGTTATTTTGGGATTATGATAGGGTATATTGTGCCAATAAATAAGACCTACTTGGAGCCGCAGAAGAACTAGACAGCACTTCAACAAAAGGTCAGGGAACGGACATCGTCACACCTGCTATGGATGGTGCTTCTGGTGTACAGTCGCTGTGCTGGTGGTGATGATGGTGACGCGAGAAACGGGGAATAGTGGCAGCAGTTGGCTGGGCAATCATAGAGTTCCTTATTGGTCTTTTGAGTAAATCTACCTACTATCCCAGACAACCCCCACTACAAGCCCTAAGAACCCTTATCACTCAGTAGGCTTCTCAAGTCAAGAAAGCCCTAATCTCTCAAAGCCTGTAGGTCAACTCTTAACTTTCTAAGCCCTGCAGCCCTAAACCCTAATCCCTTAACCCTCATCCCATCCTGAATCCTCAACCCTAATCCCAAACCTATGTCTGCAAAGTCCAGGATCTCTTGTTCCAGTCCACCGGTAGCTGGCTCAACACTTGCATCACCTGGGTATTTAGGGATTGGCGGTCTAGGGTTTAGGGTTCTAGGGTTTAGGGTTGAGCGGTTTAGGATGTACGGCGTAGGGTGCATGACCTGGGTTGCGTGAAGGTGCAGAAGTGCAGGGGTTGCTGGTCAAAGGTTCTGGTTTAGGCTTGTGGCCCTAAGCCCTAAACCTTACGCCCTAAACCTTATACCCTAAACCTGAATCCCTAAGCCTTAAAACCTAAATCCTTGACCCTAAACCCTGGACCCAAGCCTAACTAGGGCTTCTCAACTGCAAAGCAGCTACGAACAACCAATTCTAGGACAGTTCTCGAATTATACTACCCCCCACGAGGTTCCCCAAATTATAGTTACGGTAACAGTGGGGTTTCAGGTTAAGGGTTTAGGGCTAAGCAAAGCTGCTGAAGGCAAAATTTCCGGGGTGTAATTAGTATGGCGAGGTCAGTACAGTTGGGGAAACCAGGAAGAGCTCTTTGCCAAGCTAACCCCTTAGTCTGTGCTCTGACTGCCAGATCCATAAAGCCTAAACCCTAAATCCTTAAAGGGTTCGGGGCTCAGGGGCTTATTAAGGTTTAGGATTCAGGGCTTAGGGATTCATTAGGGTTTAGGGTTTTAAGGTTTAGGGTCTAAAGCTCAGGGGTTAAGATCTGTAACTACCACCGTCTCTGTGGTTCTGCTCCCACCCAGCAACAGTCTATGATACAGGGAATATGACGAGCTCAATATCTTCGGATTTTTAGCCTCGTCCCAACTGTTCCTGAGGGGGGGCAATAACCTAACCATCTCCATGCATGGCTCCAGTCTGTAGGATGACTTCGGAGAACAAGATGTTGTTTACGGTGCTGAGCCCATGGGAGGAAGCACCAGATGGATACCCTGCACCAAACTAAGAGCAAGGAACCCCACAGGAGCTCAAAATAGAAGGGTTTCTCATACATCCTTAAGCAAGGACAGCAGCGCATGTACATCTAAACTTGACGGCAAAAATCAAAGAGGCGATCTGCCTGCAACCCCCCCCCCCCCACGAAAAAATGCCGTTGAGCAAAAGCATGTCCAGCACAAAAATTAGCCCCAATATATTGGGGTTATACAGGGACATATGGGGTTATATAAGGATATATAGGGGTTATATAGGGATATATTAAGACTTGCTCCCAAGATGTCGCCTGATCTTCACTGGGGGATGCGTCAGAGCTATGTTGAATATCTTTTTGAAACCTACCAGTGCGTAGTTGAGAAGGGTTTAGGGTTTGGTTAGGAAGACGTAGATCTAAATAGAGGTCCCTACATAGCATCCCTCATATAAGCCTCCCTGTAACCCAATCCTCCCCACTGACAAGCAGTAAGGAAATCCTCGGCTTTAACGAACCCCATAACAGGGAACCTCAAGAATGCGGTAAGAACATACCTACCCCAGGGTCCTAGGAAGACCTCGCTACTTGTTGAGGGGTCAAAGTCCAAACCGGAAGCTTACGGAGGAAGCTCCTTCAACCCTCGAACCCGAAACGTGCCTCAAGTCCTACGCCCCAAACCCCTTCAACAAACCCGAACCAAAAAAAGTGGTTTTAAAGGGGTTATAGGGGGTATGTAAGGTTATATAATATGAGGATAATGGAAAAGGAAAAGAACATGGAAACTACTATTTAGGGTTTAGGGTCTAGGAACGCGGACCAAATGGCCTCCTCCGCACCTCGGAGGCTTAGGAGTATTGGCTCCATCTGTCTGAAGATGGCCAGGGCAACCTGTGAGATAGGCATGGTGCTCAGGGTGCAGAACTTGGGATTTGGGGATTTAGATAACCACCCCTTATCTAGGGGGGGGGGTGTGGGGTGGGCTCGA
>CAJNIZ010046493.1:101286-149028 GCA_905231905.1 Symbiodinium pilosum | reverse complement strand
GCAGCATGGAAGGGTTCAAGGGAAATGGTCTGGTTCTTCGTGGAATGCGCATCAGGCATCAGGCCTCACAAATGTTAGCAAGTTCAGCGCCTAGCGGTTAGCGAGTTTTGCAGTAGGGCGGGTACTTTGTTCACGTTTGCAGAAAAACACAAAGCGCACCCGGGTGGGTATGGGAGGGTTCACGGGAAAGGGTCTGGTTCTTCGTGGAATGCTCACTTCGTGGAATGCTCATCAGGCCTCAAAAAGGTTAGCGAGTTCTGCCCGGGTTTTCGTGTTTTGCAGTAGGGCGGGTAATTTGTTCACTTTTAGAGGCAAACACACAGCGCACCCGGGTGCAGCATGGAAGGGTTCAAGGGAAACGGTCTGGTTCTTCGTGGACAAAGGTTAGCAAGTTCAGCGCCTCGCGGTTAGCGAGTTTTGCAATAGGGCGGGTAGTTTGTTCACTTTTGTTGGAAAACACAAAGCGCACCCGGGTGCGGTGTGGGAGGGCTGAAGTGAAATGGCTCGGGTCCTCATTCTGGAATTCCTTGCGCTGCGTGACCTGGCAAGAGAGGATCCACAGCCATTGCAGATTTGGGTAAAGAGTTGGCTGCGGGTATTGCTTGTCGGTGTGGCTGGAGGGGCGTGAGGTGTGGCTGGAGGAGGCTGGGCTGGAGGAAGGTGAGGTGAAGGTGTGGTTGGAGGAGGAGGAGGAGGAGGAGGGGGGCGGAGGTGTGTCAGGAGTGTGTGGCTGGTGGTGTGGCTAGAGGGCAGACTTGGTCTGGAGGAGGTGTGGCTGAGGGTGTGGCTGGAGGGGATGGAGGGGTGAGTCTAGCGTAGCTGCAAGAATAGCTGCTGGAGGGTGGGCGTGGGCAGGGGGCTGGAGGGAGGTGCTGCTATGGTGTGGCCGAAAAAAAGTGTAGGTCGTGGCTGGAGAGGGGGTGTGCTGAGGGTGTGGTGGCTGGAGGAGGGTTTGGCTGGAGGAGGTGTGGTGTGGCTGGGGTGGAGAGGCTGGCTGGAGGAGGGGTCAGATTTTCCAATCTCCAACTTTCAGCTGGTGTGTCCAGACCTGCCCTCGCCACTTTCCGAATGTAAGCCACATCTTCCGAGAAAATTCAAGCTGAACCTGCGCAATGCGCTAGGTAAGGCTGAGCAATCCCCGTGGAAATGCCGCGAACAAGCCGTGAAAACACCATACAACCACCAAGGAAACTGTGAAACCCACCTGAAATATTGTGAAACTTATTGGCACTAAAAACAACGCGGAAACTGACAGTCTCACCTAAATCTATTGAACTTTTTAACTTTTTCTGCGGGAGTCATGCGCACATGTGTCGTAAGTAGATCAGGACAACTTCTGGAAGAACCAGTTTTCACGATGGGCTCAGTTTTCTGCGTGAAATAACAAAAAACGGACGCAACCTTGATACAGGTGCCTAAACGCTTTCTCAACAGAAACATTTTTAGCTCTACATAGGACGAGCCCTAGACAATAGTTACGCAAGGAAGAAAGGAACCATAGTATGGGTAATCATTTAGATCATTATACACCAAAACCTCTTCTTCATACACCCAGATAGGAACCCCGGCCTGAAACCAAAGCATCCAGATAACGCGCGGGACGTCCGCGAAGGACGTCTCCGGTGCGGCCGGCGCGGAAGGCTTCGACATCGCTAATGTGAAAGGGCTACGGGCTTAGGCATCATGCATTTACGGCTTTGGGTTTAGGGCTTAGGAGGGTTTGGGGTTGAAGGGCGTAGGGTTTGCGCATAAGGGCGTAGGGATATGTAGGGATAATTTTTAAGTCATGCGGTCCAGGGCCACTGGCCTAGGAATGACTGACTGCGATTGCTGGGGGCCGTGGAATTGGCATTTGGTTTCGGAGTTCTTGTATTGATTAGCTAGCTAAGTTGACTTAGGGCTTGGCTCATCATTTAGAATTCGTGTGCTCAGGGCCTTGGGGTTTGGAGCCAGGGCCTGGCAGTGGCTGAGGCTTTGAGGGTTCAGGGGTACACTTGTCGATTTGTGCGTTCAAGATGTAGGGTTTGGGGTTCAGGGTTTTGAGTTTAGGGCTTAGGGTTTAGGGTGGGGATTCTGAGCCCAGGGGCTGATAGTCACAAGCCGCGGTCTACCCTTGTGAGGTGTGAGGTACATGGCTTGCATGCTGCAGCACTGGCAAACTTAGGGCTTCCCGGTGCTGAGGTCTCCTCATGCCTGAAACAGTGCCCCCTCGGATCATTTGTGTAGGATTTTTCAAAAACGCCACTTAAACATTTGACTCGATCTTCGAACCCGAGCCGCCTTCCGCGTATCCAGCACGGCCTCCCCCTCAGGCTCAGTTTCCGCCTCATCAGAGTTCAGGGTTTGGGGATCAGGGTGTGCTGCTTGTGCCTCCGATTGCGGACCTGAGGCTAAGGGATACTGGCTAGCAGGTTCCGGGTTGGGGGAAGGGGGGTCCCTCCACAATCCTCAAGTCTACCCTGCCATCATGCTATGTGTAAGGCCACGTGTAGCTCTGCATAAACTTGGTGGCGCTTTCCTGCGCCTACAAGGTCCTTCGCGCGGTTACCGCTATGAAGCTTCTGAAGGCAGGAGTCAGAAGCCAGTGAGGCTTAACAAAGACGTCTAGCCCTTTGCAAGAATGGCTTATGGCTTATGGGCGTCCATGCCTGTTTGTCGCTTTATGTCGGGCCCACCGTCTAAAAAAAAGCAACCACTTTGGACCGACTTGTGGCAAGTCCTCAAAAACTTTGGGTTTGGAGCGTAGGATGGGGGTGCAGGCGCGGTATTTAAGGAATAGGAGTTCAGGATGTTAGTTTCGAGTTTAGGGTTTGGGGCTTGAGGGTTTCATTGCAAGTCACAGGCTTTCGTGAGGCTGTCAGATGAAGCTTCGTCCGGGCTATGCTCGGTAAAGTTACGGCAACAGGACTCAGAGTCCAATCTTTAGAAGACATCACTTGGCAAAGACAAGCAGCGAAGCCCAAACCCTAAACCCTCAACCCTAAGCCCTAAACCCTAAATCCTGAACTGAGGGATCCTTAAGCAGCCCTGTAATCCACTCTACTTCTCCCTAAGACCCCTCTTCCGCAAATGCAGTAGCCAAATAACTAGGTAGAGCTTCTATAGTTGCGTCTGTGAGCAGAGAGCCCTGAACCCTAAATCTACTTCAAAAGGCTTCTACTCTAGGCGCTGTCTATGGATGAGGTCAACTTGCAAAGCTGACCCTCAGAGGTTTAGGGGTTACGGTAAGACAGTCACTAAGGTAGCCTGTAGGTTAGATATGCACACCCTAGCACCTCCATCAACTGTGTCCGTGTGCCTCCTACCCCTATGGACAGGGGCTGGCGCTTTATATGAATGACCCTTCTGCTCTTCCCATACATATCCCTTTAGACAAAAACTAAGCCCCAAACCCTAAAAACGAAGCCCGAAGTAATCCCCAAGCCCCAAACCCCTATCCCCAACACCATGTCCTAGGCCTGAAGAGCCCTGAGCCCTAAACTTCGAAGCCTAAGCCCTAAACATTGAACCCTAATCCCCAAAGCCTAAACTTTCAACACTAAAACCTCCAGAGCACCAGTAATGCACCTCTCCGTCAGGCATGCGGGTGCGGCAAGCCTGGACTCGATAGAGTTTGGGGTTTAGAGTTTAGGTAGGATTTAGGGTTTTTAGGCTTTAGGGTTTCTAGGCTTTAGGGCTTCGGGTCTGGGGTTCATAGGGTTTAATAGGATTTTTTTGGTGGGACCTTTTTCCTTCAAGCTACTAGTCGGAAGGCCATGAGGTATTCAGGGCTTTTGGTCTCGGGTACAGGATGAAAGTTTTTGAATACAGGTTTCGGTCTATGAAGGCAGGCAAAATTAGGGTAACTCATCTGTTGCAAGGGTCAGCATTTTAGGGAGGAGGATGGGGTGTAGAACTTCAGAGGATTTGAGGTGCAGGGCTCAGGCGTTTTGAGTACAACGTTGCTTGCGCCCTGTTGTATCTTCAAACCAGAAGCGCGCAACCTGCCGTGGTTATCATCTCCTCTTCACAGATCTGCGATGCCTTATCTCCAAACCTTAATCTCTAAACCTACAACCTCCAGTGTGCTCAAACCCTCGAATGTATACCCTAAACCCTCAACTCTGAGACCCTATACCCTGAATTCCAAACCCCTAAGCCCCAAACCCTAAACACTAAACCCTGAAACCTTAACCCCTAAACACCTAAATCCCTAAGCCCTAACCTCTAAACACCTAAATCCCTAAACCCTATCGGGTTTGGGGGGGCCTAAATTGCACTGAAATCCCAAACCTTGTACCCTTAACCCCTTCTACCCAAACCTGGTACACCCTAAATGCCTAAAACCTAAACCCCTAAACTCCAAACCCTAAACACTAAACCTCCAAACCCTAAATCCCGAAACCCAAAAAGCCCTAAACCCCTGAACTCCTAAACCCTAAACCCCTACACCCCGAGCCCTAAAGCCTCAAACCCCTAAACCCCCACACCCTAAATCCCAAACCTTATACCTTCGCATCCCCAGCCTTGTCGGAAGGCGACGCAGGCGCACTGCCACTGCCACTGTCGCCTGAAGTGATTTGCGGCTAGGAATTTTTCTACTTCAGGATTCACAACGTAGTCTATTCCCGTATAGGCTTCAGGTTTTAGGTTCAGGATTCAGGGTTTTGTGGCCTATTGGATGTAGGGTTTAGGGTTTCGTGTATCAATTATTTTTGTTCGTTGCACCCTTTCTCCAGTGTTTTAGGTTTTCTCCTCACCATCCCCGTGCACTCTCCCCAAACTAAAAGGTCACCAACTAAATTAGGCCTGACTATGAGAGACCCAGAGGAACAAGGCGCTGTGTGAATGTTGCATGGAGATTCTGGACCCTTGCATCCTCTTATACAGTCTCTAAGAGTTGTGATACTCATTCCAAAACAGAGATGCAGGGCACCCACTACTTCAGATAGAACCCCGTCTGAGGTTGACAGACAACACTGTTCTGCACCCTTCATTGTTTGGGGGAAGATTTCGCAAGCCTCAAAAGGTAAACATCGGCTGTTCACCAGATGATTTAGCCTTTGAACTTGTGGGTGCATTAGCAACGAAGCAAATGCTTAGGAATGCTCTTGCGCGCATGCTTGTTATGGAAGCTACCACTGCATAGGCACCACAATGGTAAAAGGTACAGCTTAGGACGTAGGCCTGTAGTAAGGTGCATCACAAAGAAACTGCCGCTTCTCATGTTGATTCCTTACTGAAAGCGTTGGCTGCCCAAAAGAAAGATCCCAAGCTGCATTCTGAATGCACAAACCACTAAAGCCCCAGACCTCCAAGCTAAAGGCACGTGGACTGGGGTTCTGGGCTTGGGGTTTGGCTCTCGCTGCCTTCTCGTCATGGTACACAGCTGTAGGAACTTAGGAGAAATTTGATACAAACTAATTTTGCCATCACTGGATGTCCAGATAGACCCTTAAAATCTCCCCACCCTATAACACAAAATCTAAAATACTTACTTCCAAACCCTTAACAACCTATAAACACAATTCTAATCCTGAACCCTATAGACCCTAGATCCCTACCCCAATAAAACCCTAAAGCCCTACAACCCCCAAATCCCAAACCCTATACCCTAAACCCTAAACCTTAAACGGCATATCCTAAACCCCATACCCTAAACCCTAAACGCTGAGCCTTCCGAGTCCCTCGAGATCACAGCTGGCAAGGAATGCCTCCTGGCCTGGTCATGGGTCATGATTAGATTAAGGTGTAGAGTTTAGGGTTTTGGAATTGAGGGTTTAGGGGTTAGGGCTTCTGGTTTAGGGTCTCAGGGTTTAGGGGTTTTGGGGTTTTGGGTTTGGGCTGGTTTAGATACACCCTGTGAGGCGGCTCCATGGGGGGTGCCGGGGTAAGGGTTTAGGGCTAGACGATCTGGTGATTAATTCTGCTTGACTCTGAAATGTTATAAACCCTATATAAACCCTAAACCCTAACCTAAACGGGGTTGATAGGTTCAGGGTTTTGGGATTGGGGCGTATGGTTGAAGGTTTGGGTTGTCAGGTTGGGATTTAAAGGGTTTAGGGTTTGGGGTTGAGGGTCTACCTGGAACGATGGGATTCTTTGTGGAGGTCCTCAAAGATAGGGGCGGTGAATTATTGTTGGTGTAAATGAGGAGACAACAGTCTTGATAACCCTAATGAATTTCGGTATGAGAACCTTGCCATGTATAAACTAAGCACAGAACCCACTCTTGGAGAAGGACATTAGCTCTTGCATAAAACGCATAGCTCAGGGGGAATGTCTCAAGAAATTGAGACCCTGAGCCCGGCAGCCTCAATCCTAAAACAACTGAACCAGACCTCCCGCCAACCAATTTTTCGCGAAACGGGACCACCCCCTTCAACCAAAACGAGTCTCCTAATGGGGGCAAGGCAAGAAATTCATCGGAGACGCCCCAAACGTTAAACTCATCAACTTACTGAACATTGAAAAGCTTCTTCATTCCTGGTTCACTGGCGACATAGTTTGCCCTGAGGTCCCCTGAACCTAGACGGGGACACCAAAGCCAGAGCTGATAACCCGAAGTCCTAAGCCCCAAATTCTGACTGCAAACCCTACACCCCAATCCGCAACTCCCGGACGCAAAGCTCTAGCTCCGGGTCACGAAGCCTAACTAAACAGTCCCAGTTTCCATCTTATTCATCTCCACCCTCTTTTCCATTTGATTTTACATTATTGGAATAATATCTCATAATACTGAATGATATTGGTATCCCCCCCAATATTGATATCAGGGGAAGGGACTAATTATTACCTTTAACCCTAAACCTAAACCCTATGCGTCGCGAAGCCTGGACTTCGACGGTTTTGGTCTCCAGATGCTGCTGGAGAACCGCCAGCTCAGCCTATGTCCGGCAGCAGGGCTTTGAGGGATCCTTTTCTGGGACGCTGTTAAGGAGCTTAATTTAAGCTATAGTATCCCCCTATAATGGAGAATCAAATGGAGAAGACAATGGACAATGAAGTGGAAACTGGGGTAATGTAGGGATTTAAGGAACTTAATGTACGTTACCATGTACTGGGTATATAGTAAATAATACGGGATCCCTTTTATCGTAACTTAAGTCGAGTTCCGCTACAGCAACCCAGTTTTTTGGACCAGGCTGAGGATTCCAGGTTTAGGCTCCCAGGTTGGGAATTGAAGGTTCGAGCCATTCTTTGTGCGAAAGCCGCTTCGAATGATTTTTGGTTTTCGTTTCAGGGAGGGTGGCTGATTGCCGCTGAACTCTAACCCCTAAACCCTAAAGCCTAAAACCTAAGCCCTACACCCCGATCCAGGACCGCGTAGCCTACATGACACAGAAGGGACAGGCTGCATCTGTTTCTTTCGCAATAGCCCCCATGTATATCAACCCCTATCAGGAGTGCCGTAATTCCTGTGTAGCTCCTGGGCTCCCTGTAGGAAGCCCCATTTTGTCAAGACTCCCAAGCTAGGTTACCTTGTAGCAGGGGCGGAGCGACCACACATGGTGCATTTGAAAAAGCAGCTGTTGCCTATGAGCCCTAAGCCCTAAACCTGTGACATGGCCTCTATCACGGTAAAGCTGAGCACGCTTGGGCCCTAAACCCAAATTCAAGCGCAGTCGCAATGTAGAGCTTCCCTAATCTCCAGCCTCTAAACTCGCCAAAAACACTGTAGGAGAGTGTCTGTTGACTTCCAGGCGTTTGGCATGGAAACCTAAAGTTGCATCCTTCAGACTTGGCTAAGCTCAAGCAAACTCACCTGGGAATCCTGCACTCTGCCCTTCCCCTCATCACTTGGTCAGGAGATTTTGTGGAAGAGGAGACCACACACACAAAGAACCCTAAACCCTGCACCCTGAACCCTAATCACTTCCTCAAAATATCTCCTGCATAACTTGCCAAAATCTTCTACAGGCCCTGCACAAGGGCTTTGGAAGAACATTGCACAAGCTGGCTGTGCCCTTGTGCAGGGCCCAGCCAGATATGCGAACTTCAATACCACAAAGTGTGCAGCACAGCAGTCAAGAATTTTTCAATCCCTTCTCAATAGACAATTTATTTATTTTTTTCGAGGCCCGAAGCCGTAACGGCCCCAAAGCCCCAACCCTACGAAGGTCCCATGTATTTGCCCTTAATTCTTGGATCCCTTGCTGTACATACTTACCTAAGCCCCAAAAGTACATACAATAATAACCCTAAACCCATAACCACAGCCCAACAGACAATTATTTCACCTACTTTTGGGGGTCCAGGTAGCAGATACCCCACGTGTACCTTATGGACTCCCAGAATCCTCCACGCTAACCCCTAAACCCTAAACCTAAAAGCCTAAATCCTCATATTAACTGCCCTCCCCGAAGCTATGGCCGCCTGCATCAGAGCAGTTTGGCGTTCGGAAGCCTGCTGCCTAGATTCAAGAATCAGGTGTGATACAAGCTGCTTGTGCCTATGGAAAAAAGTACAGAGATTGGGACTCAGTTGTTCCTTCAGCGGGTTTCAGGTTTAAGGGTTATAGGGCGCAGGATTGGAATAGCGGCAAATGAATTACGAGTACCTACAGGTTGGCTCCACTTGCTCAGTCACTCTTCAGTATGTTCAGAGTCTCGCTTAACACTTCTTTTGCTAGGGTCTTTAATAACAATAATAAGGGTACCCGGGTACCCTTTTTCCACCAAGCGATCCATGTGTCACTTCTTCCAGTCTTCTCATCCATATGCAGAAGCAAGCCGACAGTTCCAAGGGTTGAGGTAGTGTTTCCTGCAGGTCATCTTGTGTGAATCACTTGACTGCAACACTGGGAACCATGAATGCCTACTGTAGGGTGGGTCACTTGGCTGTTCAAGCAGAGTCATTGTCCCTGTCGTCAGCATAATCCCAGCTGGAACTGGCACTATTGTGATTCTACCCGGCGCCTCCACACAGGGAACTTCACATCCAGAACCTTACATTTAGGCCTTGTACCTGGGACCCACGCATGACGTTCTAGGATGTTTCAAGTCATTTGGGTCAGGGGTCTTGGACCAAAGGCTTTAGGGGCATCTGCTTAACAAAAAACACAGCACTCTGCCTGCTAGTCCCTCCAAGCCTAACAAATATGCAGAAGCTCGGAGAACTACCTGTATATGACATGTACATTTGTCCTTGCCCTATAGGGCTACAACTGTAAAATACACACCCCCAAAGACCTTTCTCAACAAATGGGACCTTCAGGATACATACCTAGGTGTAACCATTGGTGTTGCCTCGCCTTTCGGTGACATTCTTCACCAGCGTCTGCAGGCGAACGGTCTGGCAGGCAAGCTTGAAACAACATTTACCACGAAGAGGGTTTAGGGTTTAGGATTCAGATCTAAGATCTAGGCTTAAAGCCTCTAAACTCTACGTATACGAACGTATTGTAGCCTAGTTCCTGCTGTCTTTTCCATTCCTTCATGCCCCAGTGGGAGGTGTAGCCGCCTGCAAAGCTTTGCAAAATGAACCTTAATCCTGAACCTAAATCCTGCAGGACTTGTAGATTGCGAGGTTTCCCCAAACCCTAAACATCCTGAGGTTGATACATGGCCTCAGGTACCTCAGAAGTTTGGAATGACTATTGGATTCTGCTAAGGTCATGGAGGAACTCAATACTGACAATATGATGCCAATCCAAAACCCTAAGCCCTATGCCCTAGCGTTCAGGACCTTCAGATCTTGGGGTTTCTTTTAGGCCTTGTCTTCATACCGATACAGCCCTGGATCGTGTTTCTCGCTCGAGGTCAAATCAGATTGAATCAACAAGGGACTTTCCTGGACCCCCAACATATGAAGCATAAGGTTTTGTGACATTTGTTTAATGCCTTCGGTCGATCATCTTACCTACTTTTGAGGGTCTAGGTTCCTGGAACCGAACTAGTGGAACCGTACTAGTGGAAGCATGAGAACCTGGTGAGGGTTCAGTCCTGCTGCGCCCCATGTCCTCTAAAGTGATCTCAAATCTTAAAAGGACCGAAAGAAGAATTCCGCGAAAGCTCAACCCCTAGATACCCCTAGATCCCAGACCCCCAGACCTTACACCCCCCCAAATTGCAAGACACCCCCCCCGAATTGCAAGGGCCCAACGTCAAAGGGCTCTTGAGGATGTGGTATTGCTTGCAGCTTCTACGCCACAGATACCGTTTACTGTGTAGTGTCTGGCCCACAAATGAGATCGCACTGATAAACTTTCAGCTGATAACTTCAGTTGAACTCAGGAGGCTGCACAGATTTGCGTAGCACTTGCCCGCCCCCTAACCACTAGCTTTAAAGAGAAACCTGTTTTGGGCAGTAGCACCTTTAGAAACCACCACCAATTGGGCTGAGTTCGGATTAGGTCACCTAGCCCTCAACCCCTACACTACACTGCAGAGGCCTAAACAGGTTGAGTTCTATGTGAGTTACCCTATACATCCCTATACCACACCATGATAATTGAATCAGCAATCTAGGACAATATTCTTCGGGCTTCTACAACAGACCTCTCATACCACCAGCCCTAGTCACAGATGCCCGCACCTGCCTCCTCTAAACTCTAAACCCTAAATCCTAAGCCCTAACTCCTAAACCTTAAGCCCTAATCCATGCCTCCTTCTCCTGAAGGCTCCTTGAGCCATGGAGCTCACGCGCGAAGGCGCTACCCCAGGTCTCCTGAACCTCCGTTTCACGCGGCTTAGGATTAAGGAATTGTGGTTTGAGGTTTAGGGATTATCCCAAAATGAGAGGGACCTTTTGGGGTCCTAATAATAATCAGGATTATAGTATTTTGCTTTTATCAGGGTCCCAATATCTATGGAAACTACCAATATAGGGATTCGTATTTGAGAATTCAAAGTTTAAGACTTCAGGGTTGTGGGCTTAAGGTTTTAGGGTTTAGCGCTCATACTTTAGGTTTGAGAAGTTTAAGGTTTTGTAGCTCTAGGTTTGTAAGGTTTCCGGGGCTTTTCGGGCTTAGGGTCTTTAGGCCTACTGTAGGGCTTGGAGTTGTAAGGTTCGGGCTATAGGGCGAGGTGGAGGACGAATTGGGGGTAATGAATGCTGGCATAAAACCCATATACTGCAATTCCCTCAGACCAACACTTCCATTGGTTTTTGCAAAACTCCTTCGGTTATATTATAAGAAAAGATGAACATAGTTTGAAAGGAAGCGGGAACATATCAGTCTCTGTATAGGTGTTCGGACTAGGTCTGCAAGGGTCGGTAGCGGGCAAAGTCATAAGATTCGAGGTTTGAGTTGTGGTAAACCTGAACCCTAAACCCTACCGTGTGGATAGCGCCGGCGGGCCTTCGCCAGGTCGGTGGAATGGCCTTCCATCAAGGAAACCTGTGGCAAGATTCATGTTTCCGGTTTCGGAACTCAAGGCCCGGGGTGTTTAGGGTTCAGGGGTCACGTAATGGCATCAGGCAAGATCAGGCAAGATGAGCGTTCCCTCAACCAAACGTCGCCGAGGATCCTCCATCGCTTTGTTTCATAAGCTGTGAGGAAAAGACTGTGTGCTCATAGGACCCATGAATGGACACTCAATATATACTATCAGCAATATTCCAAAGGAAACTCGTATACGCTCACCAAAATGGAAATAAAGCCGTTGGGCAGCTAGCCATGCAGCTTACCTGAAGTCTAAAGGCTGAACCTGGCAAACCCTAAATCCCTAAACCCTAATTCCTAAACCCTAATCCCTAATCCCTTATCCCTAACCCCTAAACCCTAATCCCTAAACCTCAACCTCTGAACCCTAAACTCCCTAAACCTTAATCCCTAAACCCTAAACCCTAAACCCTAATCCCTGAATCGAAGCCCTAGACCCTAAGCTCTTCTGTCAGATACTCGATGTTTGTCTGCAGGCCTTCTCCTCGCAGTGGCGAGCTTGCTCACGGGAGGCCTCAAGCGCTGGTTAAAACTGCTATGGGGTTTAGGGTTTAGGGTTTAGGTTGGGAATAATGGAAAAGAAAATGGAAACTACTATAGTATATTCGGGTTATATGGGAATAATGGAAAAGAAAATGGAAACCACTATAGTATATTGGGGTTATATGGGAATAATGGAAAAGAAAATGGAAGCTTCCTTTGGTTAAAACTGCTACATTACTAGGTTATTGTTAAGGAACTTGATTTAAGTCACCATATGGGGGAAACCCTATTATTTACCACATACATATATAGATATATATGTATACCCGTTATTGTAACTTAATTTAAGTTCCTTAACAGCAACCCAATGAAGCTGTTACCTTCCCCCCACGCCTCACGGCAGCGCAGGTTTATGCAAAACTGCCAAAAGTAGTGGGGGGGGGGTGTCATCCCAAGTGCTACAAACTACATTTCTTGGATGCATCCTGCATCTGTAAAGTTTCATTAACTGATTGTACTGAGAGACGCACGCAAAGACGAACCCCCGCATTCTTTTTTCAAAGTTGGCGCTTCAAGTCTTCCGGCACGTGGGGCTGTGCGGCGGCACTTTTTCGTGGGCGCTGCAGGAATTCTTATGTCAGTATGGAGCTCCCATATGGACTCACAATATCTTAGCTCTTGTTTTAAGGGCCTCCCAAAAGGGGTCCCCCTTAATTTGGAGTTTGTGGCCCACAAACGCAAACAAATGAAAGAGGCACACTCAAGCCCAAATGAACATGAAAACCCGTATAGGCCTGTTTTGAATGAACACGTCTTGGTAGGGCCGCTGTTGCGCTTCCATGTCACTTTGGACAAGGGTGCTCAGAAACTCGTTCGACTGCCACAGCCAGGTGGGTCGTTATCATCAAGAAAACTTTTAGAGCCCTTTTGAACAAACAAGCGCTCCTGAGGACTGTGCAATGGCCTAAAAGCTGACGACTCGAGCAGGGCACAAGAGCTTATTTGGAAGCTAAAGGCACAAGACATGAAGACTTGCGACACAAAAAGGCAAGGACATGTCAAACGCCATAGCCTAAATCCCCAAAAAAAACAAGCCCCAGACTATATGCATTGTGTTGTGACATCCCAGAAAATGCAAAACCTTAAACCTTTCACCCTGACAAACCTAAATGCGTGAGCTACCGAATTCCTACCCATCAAAACAAACTCCCAAACCTCAAATCCCAAAACACAAGCCTCAATCCCGAAGAATCTAAGCCAAACCCAATCCCAAAAGTTCTTCAGTAGCCCCATGCGTAAATCCAGCATAAGTCACAACAACCCTGAAACAGGTAGATCCTCAACCCTTCCAGACCCTCACGAATCTCAATCCCTGCAGCATTTAAAACCTTGACACCTATAAATCCTTAAGGCCCTTAGAAATTGAAACCTTAAGGACCAACAAAAATTGAAACCTTGAAGCACTCGAACAACTCACTCTTTAAACGCCCCCAAACCTACCCTAAATCAAACCTAAACAATAAACAACCTAAACCATAAACCTTGAACAGCCTAAACCCTAAACAACCTACAACCTAAACACTATAACTCAGGGCTTAGGAACCTCGTGGAGGCGGCTCTGGAGTTCGGCTTTCTGCGCCTCGCCGTCAGAAAGCAAGGCCGCCTTCCAGGAAGAGGTGAAGGTTTAAGGCTTTAGGGGTTTAGGGTTTAAGGTTCAGGGTTCAGGGGCACGGGGTTTAGGGTTTAGGGTGTGGGGGTGCGGGCATTTTAGTGTAGGGTTTAGGCATTGGGGTTACTAGAGTTTAGGGTTTGGCATCTTAGAGTTTAGTGGTTACGTTGAAGCCCCGCAGGAGCTGCCAGGGCATCATCTTCCCACCCTACACCCTACACCACGAACCGCACGGGGCACCTGCCTTCTCCTGTTCCACGGCAACAGCGGTCTCATCCAGCCTCACGCTTCACGCTTTGATGTTTGAGGTGCACAACAAAGTCCAATTCTGACGTTCTTAGGCGGCCGTCCCTAAATCCAAAACCCAATACCCTAAAAGCTAAACTAACCATATACCCCCAAACCGTAAACCCTGGACCAAACCCTAAACACTTGCGGGGCAGCTAATAAACTCAAGTATTAGCCAATCAAACCACCCAAGAGAATCCCCATGAGATTCGAAAAACGCCCTTGTAATCCCCATCTGCCCCTAGGGTCCCGTGTGCAAAGGGTGCCTCCCTTTTGAGAAGCGCTTTTCTGCACATACTCCCTACGCGGGAATTTCCCAAAAGTAGGGGTAACTTTTGGGGTCGCAAACATAGGAATTGGAATGTTCACGTATTTATGGCAGCTGTTGTATACTCCCTACAAAAATCCCTACAAAATCCCTAGATATTCCATATATAATCCCTACATGTTCCCCATATAATCCCAAATCAAAGTATAACTATCAATCCCTACATAATCCCCACATATCCCTACATAATCCTTACATATCCTTACATAATCCCTACATAATCCCCACATAATCCCTCATAATCCCAGACCCTCAGTCCTAAACCCTAAGGCTCACATAATCCCCGTTCGGACAAGGCACGTCCTTTGCAACGCGATGCGCTCCACTGCAACTTTCGCTGCCTCTGCAGCCTCAACAACTTATCTGAATATTGTGTAAACTCTAAATTCCTTAAAGAGGGTTATGTAGCGGATCAGGGTTTAGGGTTTAAGGTCTAAATTCTTTAGAGGGGTTATGTAGGGGATTAGGCTTTAGGGTGTGAGGTCTACATTCCTTAAAGGGGGTCATGTAGCGGATTAGCTTTAGGGACTTTAGGGTGTGAGGTCTACACTCCTTAAAGGGAGTTATATACGGGATTATATTGGGGGGGTAGTATAGGGGTTATTGAGGGGGATACTAGGAGTTTAGGCTCTAGCTCATCTAGGGTTTTGTCTGTGACCCCAACAATTACCTGCATTCTTTACTCCTAAGCTGTAGGTACTTGGGCTTACAGGTAGGCTTGAGCGCCTACCGTTTAGGATTCGATGTTCGGCATCCAGTGTGTATGCGGTATCATCGCTCTTCTGGCTCTTTTTGATGGGTTTTAGGCCAGTGTGTCATCTAAACCCTAAAGAGTAGTTTCCATTCTATTTTCCATTGTCCCAATATAACCCCAACATAACCCCAATATACTTTCAGGTCCAGGTTTGACCGATTCGTTTTGTGGCTTCGATGCGCTGAGTGCGCTGACTCAACCCGAACATCTGACTCCAACGTAAGACTGGCGAACAAAATATCAGTCAAGTTTGCCATTTCTTGTGGAGATCGTCGAAGATCATGGAACCACGATGCAAGTAAGAGCGTTCATTGTCTTTTGCATTGTGCTCGGCTGAACATTGTCTGGAGGCTAACCTGGCAGCCTGTATGCGGTTTAATGGAAAGCCGGCATTCCTACCCATGTCATTTTGCGATCTTGTTGAGGTACCATGGGCGCTGGCGCCAAACAGGATTTTGGCAGCGCCTGGTAAGAATCCTTGAGGATGTATTTTGAAAAACTCTCATGTCTGACTTGAAGCAACCGAATCTGCGGAACTCACGCTGATGCCTTCCAACCTTTCTACAGCCAGTCACTGCAGCTGAACCTGCCAGATAACTCGAACTTGAAGGGCTTCGTCACAATTCCAAAAGGGCACGCGAATACCACGCAAAGGTCCCTACACTTCCCAAATCCGCCCTATGCTGGCTTACCTCCGTCATATCCTTCATGCGAGAAGAACTCCTCGGCCCACGAAACAGCCTAAAACATACAGTGCTAGCTGAAAACTCCCTGAACCTTCCAGGGTTGCCCTGAAGAAGGCTTGCCCAAGACTGAGAGAAACTCCCCCAGGCCCGAGCCCTCAACCCTAAATCCTAAATCACGAAACAAACATTCCTCCTGAGATCCACACCTTTTCCTCTAAGAGCTTTCCAACCTCCTCATGGCACTGGCGTCGCAGCTCGGCCTTCAGGCTTAGGGTTTAGAGCTTCGGGGTCTGTAGAGTTGTAGGTTTAAAGTTTGGAGTTTAGCTTTGGGATGTAGGGATCGGGCTCAGGGCTTTAAGTTTCGAGTTTAGGTTTTGGATGTTGGGGGTTCAATTTTTAGGTTTTGGGTTGGGCTTGAGGAGGTGGAGTTCAGAGGATTTAGAATCAAGGGCCCCAACTGTTGAACCGTCAAACAAAGGGGGAACCTCAAAGCAAGGCACAACTTTGGGCTTGAGAGCTGGAAGGCAAGGATCCTCCAGCTACTGCATGGGGTTTAGGGTCTAGGGTTTAAGGTTTAGGGCTTAATTTGGGGGGTCAAGGGTTTGAGGTCTAATGTTTAAGTTAGGGCTAAGGGTCTAGGGTTGGGTCCTTAAATGGGCCTTGGAGATTTGGATTGTTGCTACGCGCATGGAGCGGTTTTGGGGGCTTGGAATGAAAATCTCGGTTGCTAGACCAAATTTGTGTTGCTAATGCGTCAAAACAAGGTAAGAAGGGGTCCCACCCCCCCAAAAAAAATCGTGTCCTACGACTATCATATGAAAATCAGAGGGTCCGTACAATGGGGGCTGGGGTTGCCAAAAACATCTGATTCAAGCTTGCCGGGATGACTAGGGAGTTCACAAAGGTGGTTAAGCTGTTAGCAACGTCCCCTGCAAAGTGCCTAAATCAAACCTATCGCGCAAGCACCCCCGTCTTGCTCCAGCCATGTTCTTCTTGGCACCGGCTGGGAACCGGAGTCATGGAGCAGGGAGGCGGCTCTTTGTGCTGGTTTGGTGTCTAATGTTTAGGGTTTGGAGAAGCTCCAAGGCTTCATCTTTTCCAAGACATCAAGAAAAAACCCTGATAATGCTCCCGCTCGCTTCGGAGGATCTCCTTCACCTCCAAAACAGCAGCGTTGGTCTGCGCCGGCCTCTTCCAAGAGTCTGGGATTGGAACCCCACCGCCCTGCTTCTGGAAACTTAGCTTCCACAAATGCCGAGTCCACTGCGACTCAGCAGGAAGCGTCTTCAAGGCTTCTGGCTCGCTCAGCTCTCCCTTTTGGAAGGCCTGAGGGTCTCATCTCTTGTCACCCTTCTTTGCACGGAAGAGTTTGGCCGGCTGCCTGAGGCTCAACTCCTCACCCAGCACTTCTGCACCTTGAAGCCTCCTCGCTCTTGCTCTAGAACTGCGAGAAGCCCCAAGGCTTGCAAGTCCTGAAGCACCCGCAATGTGAAAGCCCCGGCCGACATTCTGTCTCTAGGCTTCAATGTACCTCTACCTCAACTATTACCCGCAACCACCAAAGGTGGAGTTCCTCATTTCGAGTTAATTAGGGTTCCCTACGTGCCCAGTAGCCGAGACGGGCCTTCTCATCCTCGGCCACCGCCATTCGCGCCATGAGGTCTTCGTCGTACTTGGCCTGCAGTCGTGGGGGTAGGTGGCAAAACCATGCAAAGGGGCCTTGAACTGAGGATTTAGGTCATAGCCGAAAGCTTTAGCGGTTAGACATCGATGTCGGCGGCTTCAGGCTTTGGGGCGTGCAGTAGGTCCTTCAATGCTTTGGGCAGAGGATGTGCAATCCATGGCTTTGGCCATGGAGTCTTAGATGCAGGGCATAGGGCCATCATTACTGATATTCGTCTAAACTTACATAACCATTGTTACAACTATGGCCATGGATACCGTTATTGCTATCGTGATAACTGTTATTGAGATTGTTGGCTTCAGGGTAGCTTGGGGTTGCTGCCCTAGTTGAACAACCCAGCAAGCAAGCAGCAATGAATCTTGAGGGGATTTTGGCTACCTCAACCCGCAATAGAATGATAATTTTAGAAGGGGTATATGGGAATTGTGTAGGGACAGCTAGAGTGTAGGGTTGGTTTGTGACAAGGCGCCAGCACAACTCGACTTTCATAGAACTCCAGACCCGAGCCCTACACATGGAACTTTCAAAGAGAGTTGTTTGTAAACGTCTGTCCTTAAAAAAAGAGGGTCATATCAGATGGGGTTCCATGTTAGTTTGAGGTTCCACGTCAGTTTGGGGGAGGACAAGACCTGAATTTCAAGCTGCCCCGTGTGCCAAATCTTCCCCACTCTGCTGGAAGGTTCAGGAAAATTACAGTCCAGCTGTATCTGTGGTTCCAATCCAATTACAATCAACCCTCTAAATACCCTAACATGGTTCTGCTTAGGATGAACCTAATTACAGATATGAAGCTGCGGGCTAAAGCTGCCCGAAACCTCCAAGTGAGGCCTTTGCGCAAAATCTAGAACCCAAAACTTACTGGGGATTAGTAGAGAATAAGGGAATATGAGCCCAATATCGTGTATGCCCTCATTCCCTACTAACCCCCACTCAGAAACCGAGGACTCTGAACAGAAGCCTAAGCCGAGCATCCAGCCGTACCGCCAAGCGTAATTCAACTGAACCCACATCATAGTACATACATCATGGGCAGTACATACATCATGGGCATAGGGTTTGGGGTACACATCTCCACTGAAAACACCAAGCTTGCCAAACTCCAGCCCCTAGAGGGGTGGGAATAATGCCCACAGCTTGTGTAATTTCGCTTGCAGAAGCCACTCGAAGATTTAATCCTCAGTACATCTATGCAACATCCATTGCACTGGCGATATTTTCGATCTCTCCAGGTGGGTTACATGAAATGTAAGCTTTTTCAAAGTCCCCTACGCCCTTAGAGCCTCGAACCATTAAGCCCTGCACCTAAACCCCCCAGCTCTAGCACAAACAACATGCATAAAAAAGCTACACCCGAAACTACATCTGAAACCCAACACCCTGAACCCAAACCCTTATCTGATGAACCCCAAACCTGGACTCTAAGCTCCAAAACCCAAAGAGAAAAAGAAAATCCGAACCCCCAAAGCCCCAAGACCACCAATATCAAGAAGCGCTTCCCTACAACCTAAAGCTCAAACCCAAAAGCCCAAAATCCAAAACCCTAAACTCCAAACCCTACACACCCTAAACCCTAAACTCCAAATCCCTAAACCCCTAAACCTAAACCCTAAACCCCAAACCCTAAACACCCTATACCGCAAACTCCAAACCCTTAACCCCGAAGAAGGCCTCCAAAGCTGCTTGCTTCGCCTGCAAGACGCTCACCTCCTGCGTCGGTAGGAGGAGGGTTTGGTGTTTTTAGGGTTTAGGGTTTGGGGTTAGGGCTGTAGGGTGGCAGGGGTTGTGGTAAGACGAAGCGTTGTTAGGTCTAGTCTTTGGGGGTGTGTAGGGTTGTAGGGTTTAGGGTTTGTAGAGTGTGGCTGTTTGTCGGGGTTTCTGGGTTGTAGGGCTTGAAAATCCAGGAATTGTAGCGTTCAGAGGGTTTCACGAAGGTCTGAGGAATTTCGAGTTTAGGGTGGAGCACTGTCGGGAAAGTAGAACCCTGCATAACCCCGACTAGAGGCAAGTCCCCTTCAGTCCGTACCAGGAGGATACAAACATCCTCCTGGCTCTTTCAGGCAGGCGGACCCAACATCCCTCAACCCTAAAGCCAAAGACCTACACTGCAAGCTCTAAAGCTCTACACCACAACACCCTCCGTGAAGACCTTACACTTCAAAACCCTGAAATCAACATCCTACAGCCCCACATCCAGCACTTTCAAATCTAAACCCTAAACTCTAAACCCTAAGCCCTACTCCCTAAACCCTAAACTTGAAACTCTACACCCTGAATCCTAAGCCCTACACCCTAAGCCCTCAAGCTTTGCACTCTACACCCTAAACCCAAGAACTGTCCTCCATGGCGGCCTGCCACTTGTCGCGCAGGGCGGCCTGGGGAGAACAGCTTTTTCTATTTTTTGAAGGGTTTAGGGCGGGTTTTGACAGTAGAGACAGAAATGGTTCAAGGTTTTCCCGCAATGTTGACTGTAGGGCCGGAATGTTTTAGGGTTTGGGGTTCTGGAGTTAAGGGGTTTAGGGTTTTGGGGGTTTGGGTTCAGGCTTTGTTGGGAGATGCGCTCAAGACAAAGCTTGCGCGAAGATCATGAGGCCAGAACTTGCGGCTTGTGGGAAAGGCTTAGGGGGAGCCCTAAACCCTGAACATGGGCCAAAGGTCTGAAGTCTATGATTCTAAGGCCGTACATGCAAGAATCAAAACTTCCTTGACCCATCGTGATAAGGTCAACAATCAAAATCCCAGAAAGTCCTTCCCTTCCAGGGACCTAGAGAACAACGTATGTAGTCAATGGTTTACAGTTTAGGGTTTAGTTTAGGGTGTCAAGGCAAAGGAAGAGAATTCCAAGCCCCAACTCCAAATCAAAAAGCCTGCGCCCTAAACTGCAAAGTCCTAGCCTCAACCCTTACGCAGCTTCCCAACAATTAGGAGCCCCTTGTTGATGGTCCTTACAGTGAGGGGCATAACACCCCACAGGTACATTAAGGCGATCCCCCCATTTTGCGGAAATTCTCCTCCAATGGGAGCGCTTTTTGGGCCCCGAGTATACAACCGCCCTCATATCTAGGGTACCCGTAAGGGATCAAAGTTTTGACAACCACCCTCGACTCTAGACTGCACCCACAACATCTCGACCCTAGGACCTTCTCCTGCTGCAGTTCTGCCAGCGCTGTGTCCTGGCCACATGCGCTTGGGGTTGGACCTGTGGTTGTTGGAGCTTATGGTTCAGCTTAGAGTTGCGGGCTTTTCTAGAGCCTTTAAGCCAGGTTGAATTTCAACTGATCATGCTGCAGGTTCGTGTGCAGCGGACATGAGGCATCCTTTGGTGAAATAAGACCTTCTACTATTTACCTTCGGCCAACAAGAAGTGAAGGAATGGATCCACTGATAGTACTGCCTATATGTCCCCCAAAAAGGGAAGTTACCGTTTTTTTCGTTGCATCCCTTCAATTTCCTAAGCAAAGGTAGATCATGGGACTCGCACGCTGAACTCGGGGAGGTCCTGGCCCTCAACCCCAAACCTTATCCAACAGCTTTGCTCACGTAAAGCCCTCTTACTCTTATCCCGCCCCACATGAAATGGGTATATCCAACGACGAAGTGCCTTACATATACCTGATCCTTCTTTCCCCAAAAGGAGCCATACTGAATTTTTGAAGCCCTAAACCCGAAACCCTAAACCCTGAAGCTCTAGCCCAAGCGAAACCCTAAACCCTAAGGCCCAAGCCCTGAGCCCTAGAACCTAGTTCCCCAAACTCTAAACCTGAAAGAGGCCTTGGTACGCTGAAGATTGGAAACCTCTGCTTGCCACTGCCTCTTGCCAGGGGTTGGGGATTGGTAAGGGTTTAGGGTCTACTGTTTTGGGTGCCAGAAGTAGCGGTTGGTCTAGGTCTTGTGTGCCTAGCTAGTGCTTAGGGTTTAGGTTTTGGTTTGTAAGGTTAGTCCATGAGCAAAGCAAGATTCATACAAAACAAATACCTCTTCTGGGCACACTTGTCAACTCAAAAAAAAGTCTGGTGGCCTGGGGGCCTCCTTATAACTGAATTGAGTTATGACAAGATGGCATTCAATGATCCTGAGGACAAAAGTCTGCCATAATACCACAGGAAGCACACCAAACTCAAGCAGCTGCAGGGACTTCTGGAAGCTGAGAACCAGGCTCTATGTCCTAGACTCGCAACATAGCAAGCGCTGTGCGAGCGCATCAATGGAAGTGCTTGCCACGCTCCGACAATCTAGCCAGCTGAAAATCCTGCAGTCAACCCATAGTACTCATTAGGGTTCGGGTTCAGCGTTTAGGTCCTCGGCATTGGGACCACAATGGGAGTATAGGCTTCAGGGACACGTATGATGCTTGTTTTTTATATGAACCATTGAGGCCAGCAATCCAAAGCTCTCAACCATAAAGCTGAACCCACAGCCTGAACCCTAAACCCAACCACAGTTCATGTGGGGTCCTGGGACTTGCTGACGTTAACTCATGCGAAGAAGGCCTGAACCCCAAACCCTAGACCCCAAACCGTGAACCCTAAACCCCAAACCCTAAACCCTAAAACCCCCAAACCTAAAACCCCAGACCCTATACATCCCTGTGCCCATGTTTTCCGGGGGTCCCAACCTTCGCAGGTTCAGCTTCTCCGACTCAGCGGACGCCAGTGCTGCCGCCTTCCGGTCAGGGTCAAGATGCTTTGGGGTTTCGTTGATTTTGCGGATTAAGGATTAGGGTCTAGGGTTTAGGGGTCTAGGAATTTAGGGCTTAGGGTTGGGGATTTGGGGTTGAGGGTTCTGGGCATAGTTTAGGGTGTGGGGGGTTTTGGGCGTTAGGGTGTGGAATTCAGGGTTCAGGGTGCCGGGCTTGAAGGTGTAGGGCTTTCGGTTCAAAGCGCAGCGAACAATAACATAGCGCTAGAAACAATAAACAGTCCTCCACCGACCTTGGGAAACAAATTTAGTGTTGGGAGGGTCCTGAGACTCATACTGGAGAAAATGGACCTGGCGTTAGGATGGGCTCACAACCATTTGATGCCTGTTTTAGGACTGAGAGGGATACAGAATGCTTGCTCTGAAGGTTTGGAGAACAGGGGTGCTGCAGTTGGACTTCAGGATTTGGGCCGTAGATTGCAGTCTGCTGCTGCACGTTCTGAGTTGCAAAATGCAAACACTTCATCGTTCAAATGCAGACATCCTTCACTCGCAAGGTTTGAAACTTCAGATCCCAAATTATAAGCCACTGTAGGGGCCCAGTAATTACAAAGAAAAGTCCTAAGCACTCATGGTAGACATTTGAACAAAAACCTGTGTGTGCTTCCCTGCTTGCTGCGAAAGCACACCCGACCATCCTGAAAAAACATAAACAACAAAATCCTCATAACAGAGCCCCTGACGTGCTGGAATATTTTTTTTTTTCGAAACCTATGGTGTGGCAATTGCCCAGGCGGAAGCTACTCTTTGGGTGACAACAGTGAAGGTTGCACTATGGGCTGGAGTGAATCTTGATCGCATAGCTTACAACCCAACACAAACAGCTTGCCACTGATCCCATGTTTGCCAATAGTGCATGCACCAGAACCTCTAGCAACCCTAAGCCCTAAAGCCCACATGCTCTAACCTGATTCCTGTACCCTAAGTTCTATAGCTTACATCCTGACTTCTAAACCCCACACGCTAAACCCTTAGCCCTGCCTGGGTAGCCTTCTCAAATAAGCACTTGTTAAATACTTGGCGTCCTTATATGAGCTAGAGCCTAAACTCCTAGTATCTCCCTTAATAACCCCTATAGTAGTTCCCTATATAATCCCCTATATAGCCCCCTTTAAGGAGTTTAGACTATGGCTCATATACCTAGGAAGAGGGTTGCTTTGGCCCTAAATGCAAGACCTTCACTCCCAAGTTGCAAGCCTTCTCTTGCCGAAGACACATGACCTGAAGATGGGCATTGTAGGGGCATAAGCATAGCTGCTATAGTTATGGTTTAGGGTTTAAGAACTACAGGTTAGGCTTCAGGGTTTAGGGTTCAGGTTCTGGGATTTAGGGCTTCGGGAAGGCTATAGGGGTTAACACAAGGATTCGCAGGGAACAGTGCTGACTGTTGGTCATTCTTTGGCTTCTACGGCAGAGCGCTCCAAGGTTTCACAGGTGTTGGCTTCAGGGCTGAGAGGGCCAGGGCCACTTTAACGCCCCATGCTCCTCTCAGAATGTTGCACCAGCTGGTCAAGGGACGCTTCATGCACTTCATGCGCATGGACGATTGTGAAATCTGTACAGCACAGCTGTTGACTAACAGCTTTCTGGCTTTGGGTCTCGTGGGCCTTGAACTCCAAACCCTGAAGCCTGTGACTGCCTGAGGGAGAAAGCCATGGACGGGCACACATATTTTAGGAAGCCCGAAAAGGTTAGAATGCGACGATATAGGCCTGCAAGGTTTGGGGCTTAAGGATGATCCTATAGAGTAAAACAGGGCCTTCACACAGAACCCTGCACTGTTTCAGACAATACATGGTGAAATGCTGAAGTCGCAGGCTTGACCACTTGAGCGAAAGTTGCTTCTTACGTTATCTCGTAGGTTGTCAAAACTGTGCTCTCTTGTGGAGTTGTGGGACGCCCTAAACATTAGGGGCCATATGACGATGCGAATCCCGAACAGCACCGCACCTTTGACAACCCACCACATCTTGAACCCTCACGAAGACACGATGCCCGAGATCTCAAACCATAAACTTAACCCTGAACCCTGCAGTGCCTCGTCATGCCAGTGCTGCAGTAAGGCCGACCGATCCTGCACTTGGCAGTTCTTCTGGACTCTGCACAAGGTTTAGGGTTTAGGGAACCTCTGGTGCCTGGTACTTGCTTCAGAGGGTTTATGATTAGGGGAACCAAAATACTGACTCCTGCATCCCTACTTTCGGAACCTCGCACCCTAAATCCGAAGCCCTGAAGCCTAGACTCAACACTCTAAGCCCTGAACCCTGAGCACTGCCCTCCCCCAAAAGTTACATGGAACCCGGTAACAAACGTTTTGAGAGGACGATTAAGTACCTTAAACTTTATTGAGCCTTTTCTGGCCTTCTATGCCAAGTTGGGGGTAGTGCATGGCTGCTCTGGTACCAGAAAACGTCCTCCTGCGCGCGACGTGCAGTCTGCGCCTTCTCCTCCTCTCAGGCTGGAAACTTGGTTTACGCTTTTGGCTTGTCACTTCTCTTTCCAAACTGCATGAGTCTGGCATTGGGTGTGGGGCTTGGGGTCTCTGGTTTTAGGGGGCTTCAAGGCAAAATGACAAAACCTTTGCTGTCATGCTCTGCAGCCCCCAAACCACAGAGCCTGAACAGCAAGGTGCATGCCTGATGCCAAAGAATTGCGGCATAAGCCCAAAACTAAACATCCTGAAGCCTTGAAACATAAACTGAACTAAAGTCTAAACTCCTCAAAGGGAGTTATATAGGGGATTATATAGGGGACTATTATTGCGGTTATTAAGGGGGATACTAGGAGTTCAGACTATACTGGGTTGCTGTTAAGGAACTTAATTTAAGCTACTATATTGGGGAAACCCTATTATTTACTATATATACCCATTATGGTAACTTAATTTAAGTTCCTTAACAGCAACCCAGTATAGCTCACCTGCGGGCCGAGTTGGTCTTCAAGGACCTTCTACACCTCAACGCGAGGTCTCTGACTACAAAACCAAGGCTGAAAGTCTGTAAGTATAAGGTCTAGGGTTTACGGGGTTCAGGGGTTTCGGGTATAAATAGGGGTTTAGGGGCTTGAATTTGAGCGTTTGAGGGCTTCAGGCTTAGGGTCTAGGGGTGTGAGTTTGAGGTTTAAGGGCACCCAAGAAAATACTCCGAAACTCCGATCATGATATTCTTGAAAATTCTGGCAGTCGTCTGAATATACCTCAACCACGCGGGGCCCTAATAAATACAAGCCCTAGACCCAGAAGCCTCATTTCTCATTCCTAGATCCCCCACCAAAAGCCCTAAACCCCAAACCCAAAGACCTAAACCCTAGACCACTGTTTGTAGGAGGCGCAGTCCTGAAGTCGCGTTGCTTCACCACGGAGCTCCATGATCTGCCTATTTTGGCTTTAGATAGCAGATTCCATTCCGAGTGTAATAATTCGGGCCCTCAAGCCATTATTTTAATCCTTGAGCCTCTTCGGGGACTATATAGGGTTATATAAGGGTACTTATATAGGGGGATATATAGGATCACGGAAAAGAAAATGGAAGCTACGACTTAAGCTACGACTTTTCAAGCCTACTTGCAGCAGTCATTCTAATCTAGTTATTACAAGCTTTTGGGACTTAGTGTTGAGGGGGTTGAGGGGCTTGGGATGAGTTCAAGGTCTGGGGATGAAGGTTTGCGGTACCAAGGGGGCCTAAATACTTACCAGTATCATGTTGATGTTGAGGTCACCCTATATTATCAGCATTCAAGGAATCTGGGGCGATAATGCTGACCCGCATTAAAGTTATCGGGTTTAGAGGAGTACATTGGGGCCATCTGGGGCCTATGTCCAGATCTGCATGTCACCATGTGACATCCAAAGACCACTCAGCCCATCCAGCGGCGGCTTAATGCAAAGACTTGAACCACAGAATCTCTTACAACCTCGTGGTCTTTATAGGACACCCTTTCGGGTTCCATGTTAAGAGGAGGGCATCATTTCTGAGATGGCGGCCTGGAAAGTTCGCTGATCTCACGGCCGTGCTGTGTCGAAAGACTTGCCTGCGCAGGGCTGCTTCTAGCAGCAACAGTCGCTTTTGGAGTTGGGGTTTCGGGCTAGGGGTTTGGGTTTTGCGGTGGAGCGCGTAGGCCCTAGACCCTAAACACTAGACTCTAAATCCTAGACCTCAAGAACCTGGGATGAAATAGGGCAAAGCCTAGGCTGCTGAAGCTAAGCATGGTACCGCCTAAGCGTAAGGCTGCTAGCAGTTTGGAATTTCTCCAAAACCAGGGCTCCCTCAAGAACCCTGGGGTTTAGGGTTTAGTGCTTAGGGTTTAGGGAAGCGTAGAGATTGCAAAGGAACTTTGGGGCTACCCTTGAAGGATCCAGGGATTCTTTGTCCAACTTCTACTCCTGGGGGATATTCTCCGAAGTACGAGATGTAGTAGCCGTGTCGAAGAGACATTCACTTTGAAGTCTTCAGGGATTGTAAGGTGTCATGTGCTGAATTATTTGTTTATAGCTTGGGTTCGGAGAGTGAGGTTCAAGGGCCAGGATTTTGGGGGAAAACCCCGAAGCCTAGGTCCTAAACCCTAGATGTATCGCAGCTCAGGGTCTTTCAGTGGTAGCATCTTGTTTGGGTGCCTCTAGCACTCCAACTTCCGCCCCCACCTCTGCACAAACGCCTACCTCTCGCAAAGCGATTCAATTCCTGATTGGAGTTTGGGGATTCTCTGGCGCTCTAAGTCTATAGGCATAGATAGCGCCTACTTTGGGCCCTAAACTATTTAGATAATACCAACATGGAGCCTTAGGGATTCAATTCTTGATAGAGGTCAGGAAGTCATTCCGCAAAGCCTTCTTACCTGTCTGAGCCCTTGACTTTAAATAACAACCATGGTTTGATTCTGGTCTAGAGCTTGGGGAAATCCATGGTCATCTGAAAACAACCATCCTAAGTACCCAAACTCTACGTCCTAGAAAACCTTCCGAGCGAATTGACCCCTGAAGCCCCACGACTGTGCTACCTTCCCACGCTCGAGGGCAGCTATTTGCGAATGGAGTTCTCCCCGAGTCTCAAGCATCTGCTCCTGCTTGTTGCCGTTTAGGGTTTTGGGGCTAATGCTAGGGTTTAGGGTTCAGGGTCTAGAGAGTGAGGTTTTTCAGTCCAGGAGTTGTACATACATGGGGGGTCATAGAGATTTTGGAAGGGAACAATTCAAAGAGATTACGCTTTAGTCCAAAATCATATTGCTTGAAGCTTATATAGATGTATAAACATGTACTCGAGCACTTCGAGCCTTTTTCATGTGCATATATATATATATACACACAAACATGATTATGGGAACTACTATGAGGATCAATTCCCTGCTGTCCAGTACTAAGTAGCTTGGGTGGGTTGTATGGTTGAGGGTTGAGGGTTGCGGGTTATCAAGATAACGCTGAACGATTTGGGGCTGATGGTCAACCTAGGGAACAGTGGGTCGAGATGTACGGTTGTGGATCTCCTGCTGAGGGTTGAATGGCTTGCTGGTGCTTGGTAGGATTGGGGGTCTCGAGACCATGATACAGAGGGGTTCTATAGAAATTGCTATAGGGATCCATTCCCTCACTCCCTACTAGCACCAGGTTGACTGTCGTGGTTCACCTCCTGAAGGTCACCATGAGGCGCACGTACTTGTTTTAAACTTGGTGGTTATCCTTCCTGGCTTGGTCGAAGTAGCTGCAACTTTGCGTATGGGGATACGAAGGTTTCTAAACAAATGGCGGGGTCCTTCCTTGGTAGTCCCCAGAATGATTGATGCCAAATTGTGGCATTTTGGGGTATCCTGATGCCAAGAAGTTCAGCTGACCATCCAACCAACTCCCTTGTCAATTTTTTTTGGATTCTGCTGTGCCAAAAGCGGGCATCTTGGCCTCTGGGTCCTGACCTGATCTAGCCCGAACCTTTGAAGGTTTTAGGGGTTGATCACTAGACCCAACGCTGCAAGCCCTGACCCCAAAGCTCGAAACCCGGGTCCCGACAGAAACCAATTGACTGCTTCCGGGTAGAGAATGAGGGAGTATCATCCCTATATACTCCCTTTAACATACGTATATTGCCATATTAACTGAGAACCAGTAAGCTAAGGCTCAAGCCCTCAACCAACATGAAGCAAACTTCAGGAGATTCAACAAGCAGGTCGCCCCTTTGACTGCCTGAAAGCCCTTGGATGTCTCTCTTTGGGGGGATGGCCAAACTAGGTTGGAACCTACTAACTCTGTGAATATTTTTGGTATAAAGGGTCCTCTCTTTAAGCTATTAAGGACAATATAGTACATATCCTGGGGGCAGCAAAAGAAACCGACGATTTTGAGAAACCCGGTTGGGCCTCGAGCTTTGCAACAGCCTTGGCCTGCGACTCCTTGCGGTTTCAGGTTTAGGGTTTAAGGTGGTTTAACTTGGGCTCCGTGGCACGTGGGTTGAACTTGAGGTTTAGGTCAATGTCGTTTGAGCTGTTCAATGCTAGGGGCTGCTAGGTCACAACAAGAAAGGGTGTGGACGTTCCGCCACACCAGGTGTCTGAAACATTTTGGAAGCGTGTCCTCCCTTGGCACACGCCCACTTGGAAGTCTATCGATGAACAAAATCAATATTCCAAGCTCAACTCTTGAGATTTTGCAGGCATGCGGTGTTCACGGGTTCCCCTCTTCCCCAATATACTACCCCTTCAGGTCCCCCGCCAGTTAAGTTCATTTACAGGTAATCAGGGCTACTTAGGGTTCATTAAGGGAGAACCTAGGGTAGTTAGTGTTAGGGGTGCGGTAACACCCTACGCAGCACCTGGATTCACAGGGACGGTGCAAGGCAAACGGCTTTGGCCTCTACATCAACACCTACACACTACTAATCACTACCAAACCCAATCTCTAAGGTTGAGTATGGGCTCTTAATCCTGGGATCCTCATATACCTACTATATGTCCTATCCGTACCCGTACGGATCCCCTCGGATAAACCTTAAATACACCCTATATAAACCCTAAACCAAGGAACCCCATAGGGTACCAGCCAAGGTTTTGCCCCAGGGTTTCGTAGAGATCTAGTGTGTAACTGCACACTGAAACCTGCGGGTCGTTTAGGCTACTGTAATATCCCCAGACCGCTCATAAGGAAAATGATATTTCAAGTGGTTCCTTAAAGGCTACACTATAACAAGAATGACAAACTATGACAAAAAATCCTTAGGCGACTACAGAAATGGTCAGCATCATTCAGCGTCCGCTCTCTCACCCTACCCTAGAACTCCAGAGCCAAAACTCTAAACACTCGTCCCAAAACCATGAACCCTAAACCCTAGATCTTGGCCCCTCAAACCCTAAAGCTCTTTAACCCTGAATCTGCCCTCCCTCCTGCCAGCGGACGGCTTCGGTAGCAACCTCCAAATTGGATCTATCGACTTTGGCCTGCTCCAGGCGCTCAGGATATTGGTTTTGGGTTTCGGGGTTTGGGGTGTAGGACGAAAGGTCCAGGGTTAGGGCTAAGGGTTCCGGGTGCGGGGCTTTAGGGTTAAAGGTTTTGGGTTCAGGGCCTTCACTTAGCGCTGAAGAGCCAGATCTTACCCAAACCGCGTTCTGCATACAGTGAAGCCGCGCAGCCCCCGCATGGGACGAGATCCTGCCAAAAGAATGACCACTCCAGCCATGATTTTGTGAAACTGAAACGTTCTGACCCGAACCTATAAGTCCCTCAAGCCTGAAGCGATGCCTTGTAAACAATACCTGTGGCGAAAACCGAAAATGCCGCAGAGACCACGCTTGACACCCGTTAATCAGGGATGGCAAAGAGTGCAGCAAGACCCCTGCTAGAGGTACTGCGGACCCCCAATTTCAAGAAACCAGCCTCAGAACGTGGGTCGCGCAATGACATGGGGCCCAAGAGTCACATGATCCAAACAACGATCCATAGCGTTGACAAGCTGACATTGCCATCACATTGGTGTCCTGCAACGGAAGGAGGGAAGCTAACAAAAGATTCCGAAAAACGAGCCCCTAAATCTTGAGTGATATTCAGTCTTAAGGGGGACATGGTTTCAGGCCCTGAACCCCAAACCTTAACTGACTCCAACGCTAAACCTGAGGTAACCCCTGATCCTCACATCCTCAAGCTCAGGCTATATACAGCCAAAAAGCCCTAAGCCGTAAACTCGCTGCACGCCTACACCCGACAAGCCCTTTGTTACTTGTTAACGGGTACCGAAGGATTGCAAAACCACTTCGCCTGCTGTTCCAGCAGCGCTGCAACTCGCTGTGCGCTCGCCTGTCGGGGTTTTACTTCCTGGTGGTGTGCTAGCGGGGAATGCCTTTGAAAGGGGCGTTTGGGCTTTTCAGGGTTTGGGGATCAGTGTTTGGCATTTGGGGTATAGGGTTTAGGGCTTGGGGTCAAAGGCGGACTGGACGCTCTGTAGGGATGTAGGGAACTTACACTAAGCTCCTGTAGTGTGGAGGTATAGTCAACAGTACAGAAGTTCTTGGCAAGGTCATAGGTCAAGGAGGTTTGTGTGGCCTGCGGACTACGGTTTGGGGTTTGCGATTCGGTTTGGGGATTAGGGCGTAGGGTTTAAGGATTAGGGGTTTAAGCTGTCACGCTTAGGATTCTTGATAATTTTGGTTTTACGTCAGTTCGGGCTTCGGGCGAACAATATCCTAAGGCTTAGAGATTAGGGATGAAGGGCTTAGAGGCCTAGAGGTTCTTCCAGGGTTTATGGAGGCTGTAAGTTAGAAGCTTACTGGTGGTTGATAGGGGAATGGATGTCTATGGGGATTTCTATGGCAGAACCCTTGCCAATACGCGTCGCGCAGTCCTTCGCTCACTGCTTACCACCAATAAGCGCAGGCTTCGAACGGGCTATGAACGGCTTCGATGCCGTTCGACTAGGTGACTAGAGGGTTGAAATTTGCAACGGGTTCGGGGTTTAGGGTTTGGGTTTAGTTTGAGGTGCTGAAAAGATTCTTGACCCAGTTCCAATGGAGCTTATTCGCTGTTTTCCCAAAATTAGGGTCCCCCGTATTTATATACCCAAATATACCATAATCCTTGTTATGGGACCCCCAAAAAAGTACCCTTAATTTTAGGAAACCCCCCACTTGTGTCAGGACCAAGCAGTGGTTTAGGGGCTTCAGGGTTGAAGGGCTTAGGGTAGCAGCTTAGAAGTTTGAAGCTTATGGGTTCCAGTTGCGGGGCTGAAGAGTTTTTAGGTTAGGGCTTGAGTGTTTAGGTATAAGATGGTATCAGAATTTCGAGGCTCAGGTTGCACGTTGCAAGCCAAAGCAATTTGAAAGCCTTTGTGGCTGCAACTTTGGTTGCTCTTTATGGCGGAGCGGGGATAGCTACAGACCTGGATACTAAAGTGAGCCCTAAAACCTGAAATCCCGGAACCCGCAACCTATTGAGCCCTAAACCTGCGCAGCAAAAAACAAAGGCCAGGGTTTGTCAGTCACCGGACTTCGGAACTCCGAGTACCACAGCATTTAGGGTTTAGGGTTTTGGTGCGAAATCTCCCTAATGGGTATCTCCTCATTGGGAGGCTTCTACTTACTGAGTAGGGAATGGATGAATGGATCCTGATAGTAATATCCCCGATCGTTTAGACTAATCCCCATAATCTAAGGTTTCATTAACTACCAGCCGCAAGCAAGTGTATCTGTATCGTCAACAAAGGGCTCGATATTTCTGTGCTTAACTGGCCTACACCTGAAACAAGCGAAAGGGCTTCAACAGGATTAGAGGCTTAGAGGATTTCTCTGCAGAATCACTGCCTAGACCCTTATAAACCCTAAACACTGAATGCTCTCAAGTCTGAATTCCCTGGACCCTAAGCCCCAAGCACTGAACCCTAAATTTGGTTGCACTGGCACCCAAATCCGGGGCTAGACTACGACAACGGAACTGGCGTGTGTGTTCGCAAAACCTAACCCGTAAACTCTGGGCGCGGAACCCGGACGCCCGACCTTGACCCCACGATTAATGTTTTCTTCTCTCAATTTCCTGAAGCTACAGAACCTTCCTGGGGTCCTTTTTATGTAGGTCTTGATATTTGATAATGTCTTAGGGCATGTATAAGGGAACTTGAAATTCGCAAAGCTTAAAAATTTGGCCTGCAGCAGCAGTCGGTGGTCTTCAGCCTTCAGGAATTCTCTCACTTTGGCCAGCTATCTTAGGATTGCAGGTGAGATCCCATCCTTGCGTGTGTGTGGCGTTGTATTCGAATCCTAGTATGGTGAGGTACATGGATGAGGCAAGCTGAATGTTGTCCAGTACCTATGTGTTGAGAATGGCCTATAGCAACGGGACTGCTGCACGAAGCTCCAGTGGGCAGGCACGGAAAATCGCCATACCATATGCGGTTTAGGGTTTAGGTTTTGGTGTTTCTAATAGTCGGTATGTTGGGCTTTCAGTTTAGGAGCCCCAGCCCAAGCCCAACAATCTCAAAGGGGCCAGCGAGTAATGCTATGATATCTCCCATCTGCACAGAGTGAATCACCAGGAGAGAATCTATGTAGAAGTACCACATCAGCCCATGACCCTGTTGCATAAAGGGCGTCTGAAAGTCATCAAGGAAGCCCAAAACCCTAAACCCCGAGGAGACCTCAGGGGACCTCGGGGAAGTCTTAAGGCATCCCTAGCTCAGGCCCCTCCCCTCAAATGAAGCCCTTGAAGGATTCCTGTTAATCAGGCAAGATGCACAGCCCTACCCGGAGGTCTGCGGGACTTAGTAACCACATTAAACTGGACTTCTAGCCCTGTTGGCCTTACCTAGGTTATCTTGGTTCCAAGTAGGGATACAACCCAGTTATAACCTCCAAGTCAAGCCCTTGCAACTGCAAACAAGTCAACTTGCAACTTGAAAACGCCGCTCATAGATCACAACTGGTGATAGACAATTAAAACCCTTGTGCGGGCGTATATGCCTAAACACTGCAAATCATGCGTTGGCTTCCCAAAGAGGTATTTGACAGATCCTCAAGAAGAAAAACACAAATACATCAGGACTGAGTCTATGTAATCACCAAGCCTGAGCCGTGAAGCTAGACTCCCATGTCTCGAATCTCAACCACAGCAGATGCTAGGTGCGCAAGCTCAGACCCTACACGGGAATTACAACACGAAAACACAAGCTCGTATCCAAAAACGAATAGGACGCAACTCTCATGGGACACATGTACAGTGGGCTACCCAGGACATTTTCGGTCGATAGAATTGCTACGAGGTCCGGGGGTTCTATCCACAGGTTCAGCTTCAAGTTCAAATAGTATGTTACAGGAGACGCAATATCAAGTCTAGGCAAGGTACCAGATACTGAATCTTATGCGTGTTCATTCCATCCCAAGGAGCATCAAATGGCCACCTGAATGCATCAGCATGCTTTAATTTGATTGCTAGCGCCCTCTCCTCGTCTCGAATGCTCCAACAGAACCAATATCAATCCAAAACCCAAATCATACTAACTACAGTTGTCTGAACCTGGTCATGATTTCTGGCGGACAAAATATCCTTGCACCGTACAGAAGGGTGGTCTGTCTGAAGAGGGCTTATTGGCAACTTAGGATAGATAGAAACTCTTGACATGCTATGGCGACAACCCATAAAAACACCGCTATCCTGTACAGCAGCCCTGGTGCCCCAAAGAAAACTTCATATCTCAAACTCGTCTTGCCAAACCCTAAACCCCTCGAACCTGGGGGCGATCATAGCTCCGATAAAAAATCTTAGAGAATCTCCAACTTCAGCAGCAGCCCTAATCTACAGACACCGGGACTATAAATCCTAAACCCCAAGCCCAGAAAGTTAAAGAAACCCTGCCTCCCTGGAGCTTCCCTTTACTAGCATGCAGAAGTAGCTTGGCTTCTGCATTCGATGTTTTCATCTGAACCGCTCTTTAACATCCCAGAACAACCTCAATTCCAGGTTCTCTTAAATGTAGAAGCCAAAATAATAGAATTGGGAAATGGTTTGGGGTCATATTCTTGTATGTTGTGGATACCTATCAGACACACAGATTACTAGAAGATAATCTGCCCCACTGTTCAGGTTTCTACAGCGGGCCTCCTGAGCGAAACGCGCTTCCAGTTGCTCGCGGGCCTGCCGCTTGCAGTTGTCAACAATCCTTCACATTTCAGCTATGGCAGGAAGAGTGGTACTTACAAAGACTGCTAGTCTTCCTTCTGCTCCTGCTTCTTTCCTTATCACCCTCCCGCTCGTCCTAGTCCTCATCCGAATCGTCATCGTCACCGCCACCGTTAGAAATCTATGTCAGCAGATGATAACCAGTGACTAAAAGGAACTGACCAGCAGGATTGACAACGTGCATGTTAAACTTTAAAGGGTTCACCAAGCACAGGTTTTCGGATAGAACTTGATAGAGTATAACTCTTCGAGCTCCCAAACTACAGGCCCCACCTCGAAGTCACAACCAACACCCTCAACCCTAAGCTTACTGGTGGTTAGTAGGGGAATATGATCCGTACATAATCCCTATAGAACACTGGGTTGGCCCCTAATTAAAGCCCCTACTAAAGCCACTAAGGAACATATTAGATATCCCAGGGGCCTACCCAGAACATATTCCTTTCTTCCCTGCGAACACCAAGTAAAATCACCTCTCTTGGCTCACACACTTTTGCAAAGCTTACATGGCGTTATACAACACTGAAGGATGGACCAAATATTTGGGTTGGATCTGTGGTTTCAGGTATCTTGGCAATCCTGTGCCCACGATCTAAATAATTCTGAAACGGATCGAAAGCTTGAATTAAGTAACCGGCCCTATATAGCCTAAGTCCGTCGCTCTGAAACCGCCATCCCAAGCCACGGCCCTCGACCTTGCTTTCAGCGCTGAACTGAAAGCTCAACACCCTGAATCCTCGCAAGCCGAAAAGCTAGGAGGGCTTTCTGGAATGTCCAGTATCGGGGACTTTAGATACCAAAAATGAGATCTTCATCTTGATGAGCTCTTTTGGGGGGTCTTTGATGCTTTCCAAAAACCCTGGGCCAAGCCTCGCGAAGCTCTGAGAAAGCATCTGTAGCTTCAGTGGCTATCCTGTTGAAACCACTTGAAGGCTTGAAGGGAGTCAGGGAGTCACTTTTAAGAACCTGCTTAATAAGTTCCCCTGTCACCTTAAGCTACTGGCAGTTCGTAGGGAAGGAGGCAACAAATCCCTATAGTACCTTTCATATCATCCCCAACTATCATCCATATACTCCATGTGCGTAGAGTAATGCCTGGCTGACGATTTTCTATGATTTTGGACCAGCATTTTCCTACTCCTGGGGTTCAGGTATTTCCAAAACACCCCAAGTACTGCAGGTACAAATGGTGTCCATTTTCTTTTTCCTACCCTAGTAGCCACCTGCAAGCAGTAGGCTCAGGGATCGAGATTCAGACTAGAGGACAGAGAGGTTGATTCATTCAATGGAGGCACACCCTAAATCCTAAACCCTAAGAATAGCAACAAGATGTCTACAAGTCAGACTAGGGTATCTGACTTGGAGTAAGCTGGATTCTTCCAGGTTTTGGCTTTGAAGTTTTCGACTTGTGGAGCTGAGCACTTTTAGATCATTGAAGGCCGCTGACTGAATATCCAGCATCAACAGTGTACAAACGTGACCAGAACTCATCTCACAACCAGCCCTACACTTGCCTGAACTAATCACAAGGTCTACCTTGACACGAAAGGCCCCCTCCTGAGAATCCAAACCCAGGCCCGCAAGCCCAAGCTAGCTGAAACCCACAAATCCTCAAACCGTCGCCTACTGAAGCCTGTATGGGGGATACCCGAAATTAGGGATACCTTGTCTGGGGATCCCGATGATAAGGCTGACAATATTTTGGGGTCGAACTTCAGGTTCCTCTAGCTAGGGAAACGACTCCAGGAGTTGTCCTTTGTACCCCTAGGGTTTGGATCCCTAAGCCCTAAGCCATGGAATATGGCCCTTGATTTGGGCATTTGGGACCCAAGAACCCAAGTTTGGTGCAGAATTAAAGACCTTGATATATCCTGAACCCAACTCGGAGACCCCGATGCGAGCCCGAACTCCATACATTCAAAAGCAATTAAATCGACCCTTATGATACTTTCGCGGAGGATCACAAATCATGCAGGCTACCATTCGCATACCGGATATTCTCAAGCCTTGTATATGATAACCCTACACCTTGTAACTGCGGAACAGTGCGAACAGATCAGAAAATTACAGGTATATCGTTTCATGGTAGTTTCCCTGAAGAAGGGACCCCGATATAGACCCCGAAGTACATACTCCTGATATGGGGACCCCCAAAGTGGTAGCCCTAATTTCGGGAACCCCCATATCTATCTCACCCTATTTAGGACCACCGTTCCTCTCCCTCTCTCCCTCCATATCCCTGCTCCCATTCTCCGAACCCCATGTTGCCTGGAGAGATGCTACTGGAGGTCTGAAGACTGACCCCCTGGTCTCACCCTCCTGGCCGTTCACAAGTAAGTAAATATCACAGTAAAGCTTGCCAAATTCTACCTCCATACTTTTGGGCAATCCATTACGAGGACTCAACAAAAGAAAACGCCCCCATTTAAGCCCAAGCATTGTACGGCAAAACCTTGACTCTGTTACAAAAGCAAACAACATATTCAAACACTTGTATCAACCATGTACTCCCTGTGCATTTACATGAAACCGCCGTGCTGTCTGCGAAGACCCTACACTGTACCCTGCACCTGACAACACTAAACTCTACCTGCCAGGCCTGATGGACCCAAGCAAAAAAACTCCTTTCCTACAAGACCAAAAGGCATGGGGGAAAAGCAGACTTTTCTCATCGGCAACTTGCTTTTCTACGTAAGACCCATGTGACACTCCAAACCCTACATCCTGAGCCTGGAGCCCTAAACCTTGCCCCAAACTCCTGAACCCTACAACCCAAGCGCTCAAGCCTGCCATAAAACTCTGCACCCTGAAGTCCAAACCCTGTAACGCAAAACGCTGAATTCTGCAGGGCGTGCCTTTGAGCCTCCCGCCTGGAGAGAACGCTTAGGATTGCAAGTTAAGGGTTGGGGACTCAGGGTGTAAGGGCTCAGAAGTAGGAGTGAAAGTGAGTGCAGGGAATGTGGGGTTTCGGGTTTAGGGCTTCGATTTCGGGATAGTCGTCGCTCAGAATTTCACAAGAACGGAAGGGCTTTAGGGACCTAACCAATGACCAAGTATCATGTTGAGGTCTGTTTGAGGTGCGGTCTACAACAATCATTAAAAATTTAACCCTAAGCCCGACCAGGAACCAGGGACCATTGTACTGGTAATTCTTCCGGCTTCTACATAACGGTTCTTTAAGTTTAGGGTGTAGAATTTACCAGGCTATGCGGAAGATTAGCAGGCGTGGCTCAGCATTTCAGGTTTCAGGGCTGGTGGCAAAGGTTTTGGGCGTCAGCGACTTGTTTCTGCGGACGCTGCTGGAGGTTGGGGCGATCAAGGCCTTTCGGTTGGTGCACCACTTAGGGTTTAGGGTTTATGGGTTTAGGGCCGTCTAGGGTTCAGACTACAAAAAGTTGGGATTTGATTCTTACTGGCCCCTCCCAGGATGGTCGATTGGAAGATAATACATCCAAGGATGGCGTGGGGGATTTCTAGAAGCCTGAATATTCGCGCAGATTAGTCCCATCCATTACATCCCTAACATAAGTACAATCATCCCAAACCCTCTTGTATTGCAATAAGCACTACAGTCTGGTTACTGGTCTGGAAATCTAGACCCTGAATCCACCCTATGCTCTCGAAATCTACAGTCCGAGATGCAGTTGCTCCTCCAGCTGCACGCATTGCTGGCGAGCTTCCTGATTTAAGGGGTCTAGGGCTCAGAGTTTAGGGTTTAGGGTTCGGGGTTTAGGGTACAGGGTTTATGGTTCAGGGGTTCGGGTTCAGGATTTAGGGTTCGGGGTTCAGGATTTAGGGTTCGGGGTTGAGGGTCCAGAGTGTATTACACTTGCCCAGGGTTTGAGGGTGTAAGGTTTGGGGGTTAAGCTCCAGAGTTTAGTACAACTACTGTTGAGGGCTTCGAGAAGTCAGGATCACTGCCACACATATCGAATGAGTGTGAACACCCCTATGCTCCCCCTCACGACCTAAAACAAACGCTATCAGCCATGTCGCCTCATAGAAGCCACATGAGCTAATGTCTAAACTCCTAGTATCCCCCTTTGTAACCCCTATAATCTTCCCGTAAATCATTCATATAATCCCCTATATAATCCTCTTTAAGGAGCTTAGACTCCAGCTCGCATCAGGTTATCTGCAGCCCCCCAAACCTTAATCAGCTACCGCGGAAGCGGTTCGAAAGCCTTCTGCCAAGGAGTCCAAAAAAAAGCCATGACGGGCACTAAGCATGGGATAGGTCAACAGCTACTCACCAAGGATTTTCAGCAAGTAGTTCCCTAGACCCGAAACCGTGGCCCTGAACCCTGAGCCCTGAACCCTCTGAACCTTAAACCTCTGAACCCTCAACCCCTAAACCCTAAACCTCTGAACCCTAAACCCCTAAACCCTAAACGTCTGAACCCTAAACCCTAAACGTCTGAACCGTCTGAACCTTAAACCTCGGAACCCCTCAACCCCATACCTCTGAACCCTGAACTTCTGAACCCTGAACAACATTTTGGCGAGCCTGCTCTTGCTGGGTCGAGGATGCTGCTGCCTGACAACTGCTTCATCATTGGGGTTCAGGGTTTCGGGTTTAAGGTTTGGAGTATGATTATGAATTTCAATCCTGATTTTTTGGACTTTAACATCATAAACCTGACAAGTAAGTTCAGCAATTGGGATTGTTGTATACCTACTATATACCCTTTCAGCAACCTTGAAGGTCCCAAGATTGCTTGCAAAAGGCCTAAGGGCCCATATTAGGGGCCCATACATCTAACCTTTGTGTCGCGGCCCAGCGCATATCACAGAACTATCGGATTCCCATTGCAACTGTCTCTTAAAATGGAAACCATCATTCAAGGCGTATTTCTTGGTGGTGAGCCAGGTAAGATGGTTCGTTGCTTTAAACTACTAACCCAACAGGAGGAGACACTGTTACTCTGCATTGGGGACTATCGTATCCACAAGCAGCCCGCGCAAAAAAATACTACTCATTTGGACTCACCCTGTTTTCTTCTTCCTTTCAAGGCCTTCGGGTGTTTCCTCTTCGATGAGACGCTTCTGAGCGTGTTGGGTCTTGTGCAAAGTAGAATGACATCCTTCCTATAACTTGGACCTCGGGCCCAAAAGAGAATGCCATGTAGTCTTCAAACAGGCTACTTATTCTTTTTGGGGGGCCCTTGACAACCCTGCTCAGGCTTCATTGGTTGTAGGAAATCTGGGTTTGTAGTTCCACGCCTCAGCTGGGTATCCGAAACCACAACGATTTCCACGACTGACGCTGAATCCCCTCAGCTACTGATTTTAGCTGAGCAGTGCACAAGGCTTTGCAGTACAGTACCACGGCTGGCATTAAAATCCTCGTAGCTCTTTGCTCAAGCGGCTACGGGACAAACAGCAGGAAGCCGCCTCCAACTTCAAGTGTTGAAAAGCAAGAACAAACCACTGCCTCCCGCAAGCTAATGCCCTACCACAACTACTGTCCTTTCTGAAGGGGGGCCTGTATTGGTTTTTCTTTTTTGGTTCGGAGAAGGTAACTCTCAACTGCAAAAAACTATGGTCCCCCTAATGGTGTACAAACAAACGCGGTCGTGAATGGAAGGGCAACACACTATGGGTCTCCCGCCTGTTTCGTTCCATCGATGCTGAACATCCTGTCGTTTTCTGGTCATGTTCGAAAGAAAATGCCAAAACCTAAAGCGATACACTAATATTTCGGACGCCGCGAGACTTACAAGTCCACACTCAGAAGTTTTGTTGGAGATCCCGACACGTGCCCTTGACTACCCGCAGAGGCTTGTGGGCTCTTATACTGATGTATTTGCAGCATTCCCCTCTCCTTCAAATTACGCACCCTGCAAGGAATTTATCGTGAAAGCCGTAAAGTGGCAGGCAGGATTGTAAGGGGAGCGCCACTTGGCTTCAAGAGTTACGGTTGACTTTAAGATCAAACCCCTCCATCCTCCGCAAGCAGCCCTTGAAATTGAAGCGCAGATTCTCCCCCTGAACACTAAACCCTAAATCCACAACCCTAGGCCCCATCGCCTCCCGAAGAGACGTGATCTCTACCAGAAGACTCTCACGGGCTGCAATGATCGCATCTCTTTCGAACTGCACCTGGGGCAGGAATGACGCTGACTGTGCTTGGTTGTTAGTAGGGAACAGATGGTGACAGAACATGGAAAGTACTATAGATTTGTGTGGTAGTTTCCCAGGATAGGGACGGCCCAATATGAACCCCCAACATATTATAAGCCTTATTATCAGCACCCCACAAAGGTACCCCCTACTTTTGGGAAACCCCCCCGTGTGCTTCTGTAGGGATCCCTCCCCTCCATTCCCTACCGACCAGCCATGATGAGAGTATGGGGGTCTAAGTAGGCTTGATTTCGAGGTTCTTGAGGGTTTAGGGTTTATAGTGTTCAGGGTACAGGGACCCACTCCCCACTCTCCCTTGAGCACGAAGATGTGGAATAGTGCTGTGTGTTTGAAATGTGGCCTTCTAGCTCTTTAGCGCAAAGCTACAGCCAACCTTCCCTTCGTTCTCAAAACGATCATGACAGGAATAAAACAAGCATGCAAGGCAAGCACATTGGCCCGTGACAGTTAAGCTTCTCAAGAATAGTACTTCATAAGCCAACACAGCATGTTATCACCCAAGGCAATCTATAACAACCAGAACACCGTCAACCACAGTGTAACCAGAGCATGTTGACAGCTGTCAAAAGCTGTGGGTGATCGCTCACACGACCCCAAAATTCCTTGGCTCAACCAAAACATCATCCTGTTGACAATGCTTTGGACGATCACTGCAAGGAACCTTGTCAAAAACCCACAGCCTTTCATCCCCAGAATATGACGCGTAGCGACCCCTGACAGAAAGACCTCGCGATTTTGCACAAACCTAAACCCTAAACTTGAAATCTCTGACCTCAAAGTCTTCATTCCTAAGTGCCAAGTACGCCACCTGAAAAAAAAAATCCGCCCAACTGCACCTCTGAATCCTACTACCAAACCTGAAACCCTAATCGCTGAAATACTTAAGCCCAAACCCTACATGCTACACCCCCAATCCCAGTAAGCCCAATACTTCCATGCGCCCCCGAATGCGTCTGCTGTCTTCCCTGTCAAACAAAAGCCTGGCCCCCAGCCCATACAAAACCCTCCAAAAGATAAGCAAAACATTGGACCCTACTACGCCCAAGCCATAAACTGGATTCAGCATGCTTCGGAAAAAGAGTGGCAATCCCACTTCATCAAGCTGGCTAAAGCTAAACCCCAATGGCAAGTGCCAATACCAACATAAGGTCTATCTGGGGCATTCTTTAGCATAGGTATACAAGGAATCTAGGACCGTGATCTTGCTAATCATTTCGGTTTCTACAATACACCCTTGAAGGCCGAGATCTCCCGTCAGACGCCTCCATATCTCAACTGCTCCATCTCTCCTGGATCATGCATTTCCCAAGGTACGACGCAAAACCCCAAACACTCAGTTGGCCCTACTTAACCCTGAGTAGCGGCCCTATCAATGGGCAATCTAGAGGGCTGCTAGGAAATTCAAGGAAACCATAAAATTCTAACCAATAGGAACTGTAGTTATACTTCCAAGTAGAACTACGCTGGGGGATGTAGGGGGACTAAAATCTAAAGCCTAAAGCCAAAACCATGGTGCCACGTTGTGAAACCCTAAACCACGATGCCGCCGGCCTGCTGCAACTCTCTGGCCATCAAGGCTTTCATCACAGCCGAAGGCTCGTTGTCCACCTGCTGCAAAGCAAAGAAAGTAGGGTTTAGGGTTAAATGCGTAGGTTTAGGGTGAAGGGCCTAGGGCTTCGGGAAGTCTACGCAGGGTCTAGGGCTTAGGGATTTGGGGCTTACGGTGAAGTCTTCGGGTTTAGGGTCTGGGGCTTGGTGTTTAGGATGTGGGGCTTAGGGTTCAGCCTTAGAAGAATCAAGGGTCCAGGGCAAAGGGTTTAAAGCTTAGGAGCACCGTTCATTGAAATTCAGTTGTGGAAGTATATTCAAGATTCATAGTATGAGGGCTTTGCACTTAGGCAGGCTTGTAGAGCCTGGGGTTAGGACTTAGGTGATGTGAAAATTGGGTTGGGTATTTAGGTTAACTGGGTTGACAACTTGGGGCGTCAGGTTTAGGATTTCAAAGTCTTTAGGTTTAGGCTTGGGAATGTAGAGTCTACGATGTGTTTTAGCCTTTGGGGTTTTCCCTAGATCCAAAACCCTAGGGTTTAGATCGTGAGGTGGCTGCACCTTCAGGCTTACACCCTATCCCTCCCTTGGACATCCAACTTTCTGTGCGTTGTGTCCTCACCATTCTACCGAAGGAGACGGAGAAGGGCAGCCGCCTCCACACAGACTTTTGGGATGTTGCGCTACCCCCTACGTAAATTTAACAATACGGTTTGGGGACGAGTTAGCCTTCAGGGTTCTGGCTATGAGATAAGGCATGGCTCGAATTGCAAAGTTTGTGGGGGAGGTGGAGGGGGGAGAGTCGACGAATTCAGGAGTCGAGCCGAACGAGCCGAACCCTGGGCGTTTGACGCTTCCAGTTCAACACCAAGCCTTAAGCCCGAATAAAGCCCGTAACGGGAAGCCCTGCACCACGCCCTAAAACCTTCACCATAATCTTGGAATCCCAAGCCCCAACCCCTAAAACCTCAAATTGCTGCGTCCCAAGGCCCAAGCCCTGAACCTACGTTGAGACCAAAACATTTCGGCCCATACATGAACCCTAGCTGCCCTGTCCCAAGCTTCTGTCTGCGCCTCCAAATTGATCTGGGCCTTGTTACGAACCTCGCGCAAGAAGTGGTGTTACGGATCATTAGGTTTCCGGCTCCAAGATTCAGGGTATAGGCTTCAGGGTCTTGGGTCTGGGGCTCTAAGGAGCAAGTAGCAGATCTCCGTGACGAATCTTCGTCATGGCCCCCTACCTTGAAAGGCGCATGTGTGTAGATTGCTTATGAAGGGGTGGCACTAGCCTGCTGACCCACGGTGCTACAGCTTGCTGACCATGTGAAATGGCAATACCACGCTGATCGTGTGCAAGGGTTCTTGCAAGTTCTATGACATGCTAAAACGCTCCAAAGTGTGTGTCTTTGGCTTTGGAAACCTAGCTGCGTGTACGTGAATTACGGTAACAACTACGGATGGCTCAAATCCTGCACCATCTTAGGTTCTACACTGCCATAACTCAGGAGCTTGAGGCTCGCGCAACTCCAAAGGTGTATGTTTAGGGTTTAGGAGTTTAGGGACTTAGGCTTTAGGGGTTAAGGCTTAGTTGCTAGTTGAACCCAAACCAGTGGTCCTCCAATCAGACTCAAGGCGTAAGCCGCCCACCTACGGCAGGTCAACCTACTAGCACCCACATCAGGCCCGGAAACCGGAACGAGTTCTGGGTTGAGTGATGGGAGTGCTAGCTGGGTTTTCCAGGGCCCCTTGTGGGGGGGTCCTTTCCTTCCAGAGGCCTCCCATTGGTCTTCCAACCCTAGGTCTTGACTTCCAAGTCCAAGCCGTAAGCCCCAACTCCTTAACCCTAAAGCCTCGAGCTGAAAGCTCGCAGACCTGGGCTTAAGGTCTACCTGGTTACCTAGACCCTACCCTATACTTCCAGGTTCAGTGTGCTTTCGGTCAAGTTTCTTACTAGCACCCTCCAAAAAACTACTACGTTGATTTCCCCAATTTTTGTAGGTTTACAAGCCCAATTGTAAATGGTTACTACGTCCCATAAACCTCCTAGTAACCCTACCCCTGAACCCTGATCCTTAATGTCTATAAACCCTAAACCCCAATCCCTTCATCCCTAATCCCTAAACCCTAATCCCTGAACCCTGGAAACTTGCAGACGCCACCTGCTTGGCACGCCGGCCGAAGTCGAGAGAGCTTTTCGTCTCCTCGCGATCCTTCAAGTTCTAGGGGTTAGATTTGTCTTGCTAGGGGTTAGTAGGGAATAAGGGAACCTATGTAGGGTTTAGGGTTCAGGGTTAGTAGGGAATAAAAGAAGCTTGTTGTTTGGGGGTTGTCTAGGGGTTATTTCCTTCTTCCCTGCTAACCACCAGTAAGTTGGCCTTGGCGTTTGTCGTTTAGGGTTAGGATTCGAGGTTCAGGGTGGTGTAGGGTTTGGGGGTTAATATGGGGTCCCAGTTATTAATTAGAATACTGGAGCACCAAACAGAAAATCAGAACATGAACTGGGGAGTGGGCTTAATTTTGATTAGCAGGGATTGCAATGGGGCCTCAACAAGCAGAATGCTGCTTTGGGGTATATTCTACTGCAGCATCATCCTTAATCTGGAGACCCCGTTTTTCTAGGTTGCTGTTAAGGAACATAATTTAACTTGCCAAAGTATAAGTGTATAGTAAGGAGTAGGGTTTCCTGATTATATAGTAGCTCAGTGTTTAAGTCTCTTAACAGCAACCCCGTTTTTGGGTAGATACTCAGACCACGTGAAAAAGAGACCTACGCAAGCGGCCCACAATCTTGTCCAGCTTGAAAGGCGCTTTTGTCAAGGTCTCATTTGGGGAACGTGTAAGAATTGTGGCCCAGGATCCAGTGTTTAGGATTTAGGGGCTTTGAATTCAGGATTTTGGGTTTGTGGTGGGCAAGTCAGGGTCGCCTTCCTTCCCCCAAGAATCTGAAGCTGATCCTTCGGTTGAAGATGCTCGAAAAAGGGACTGGACTGCTGATTTACACATGTCAGCATGGGCTCCCGGCTTAGATATCTATGGCAGGGAAAGCCATACATCCCTGAAAATCCTCAAGCCTCCTTCTGTACACCACTATATAATTATATAATGCAACTTTCCAGTTCATGTTCCATGTTCTTGCCCATTTGATTCTCCATTATTGGGGGTAGTATCCCTACATATCACGATAGATCCCTTTAAAGGGACCGAGGGTCTCCATTTCATTTTCCATGTTCTTTGCCATTTCATTCTCCATTATTGTGGATCTCAAGAGTTGGAACCGCCCCTAGCTGAAGAATGGCTGCGACGCCGTGGTGCAACATCCAGCGCCGAAACGCCTACAGCCTCCTCAAAGCCCTGAGCTATGAAACTACACCCAAAGCAAACCCCACAAGTCCCTACTTAATTACATCCCCCAAATATTCCCTCGAATGCCCCTGAAAGCCCACACCTTTAAACACCCCAACGCCGAGACCCAAACCAAAAGCCCAGAGCTTACACCCTAAAACTCATAAACCTCTAGACGCTAAACTCTACAGCTTGACGTCCAAGAAGCTGTACAGCATAGCAGACCCCTTCGCTGTGGTTGACCCTGTCTTACTGGTGGTTACAAGGGAAGGAATGAAGCCCGATGGTAGCTCTTGCTGCAATCCCCCGGTTCAACCTGAACCCAAAAATCTAGGTTTTAGGGTTTAGGTTTTAGGTTGTAGGGTTTAGGTTTTAGGGTAGGATTTAGGACTCTTAAAGTCGACAGTAGTTTCCATGTTTTCCTATCTTCTGATTGCAACGTAAGCACCAATAGAGTGAAAAGGCGGCCTCGGAGCCCGGAGAGCAACAAACCAGGAGGCACCTGGCTGGCATGCAATGCTGGGGACGAGCAAGGAAGAATGAGAAGAGGTTATATAAGGGTTATGTAGAGGTAATATAGGGGTACTATGGGGGTTCTATAGGGGTAATATTGAGAGGTGAGCACCCTCCGCCGAACGACCATGGAACCCGTTTTCATCGGTATATGTAGGGGCTGTATGAGGGGTTTCCTGGCTGCCAGATCAAAGTCTAGTAGTTTTGCATGCTTGGGATGCTTCTTGGATTATTGAGTTTCTCCTGGTTTAGGGCTTTACTAGCTTGGCAGGAAATCTATGCCGGGGATCCTTAAGGTTTTGTTCATGAAGAGTAGGAACTGGTCGCTCAAAGACTTCTCAGCTAACCCGCACAACATCAGAGCCTAAACGAAACATAGGAGTGGCAGGTATCTGAGGTATAGTAAACTTTACTGATGCGAGGACCATGACAGAACATGATACAAGATCATTCTGGCCAGTGTACTTTGCGAAGCGAAGTTGACATTGGCCAGCTTTGAAGGTTCAGGGTTTCTGCCAGCCCTTCCGTAAAGAAGTATCGGACCCTAAAACCTAAACCTGAACCCCTTCCCTGAAGAAGCACCAAACCCTAAATCCTAAACCCTTAACTTCTTTGAAGAAGCATCAGCATGGGTAGACCCAAAGACTCGACAAAGGTAAACGATCCTCGCAAATCATCCACACGCAGCCTCAAGCCCTCAGACTCAAGTCCTGGCTAGTCCCCTTGAAGGAATTCACATAAAACTTTGCAGAGGATCGAAAAGAAAACAAAAGCCATCAGCCTCAAAGAGCGCAAGATATGAGCTGAAGCACTGAGCACCTCAGTTAAACCTGTCAAGCTTTCAAAGCCCTGTGCTTTTGCCGGGCCGGCGTTTTGGAACTGCCGCCGAAGCTTTCTGCCAGAAGGCGAGTCAGCATGGAGTCCTTCCAAGAATTGGGGATGTCTCAAATCACGGGTATGACAGGAACCCAGGTGTAGAGAGGCACGAGAAAGGCTGCAAGGGATCTTGATTGCAGAAACCCTTAAGTCCGTGCTGTGGCAGGGTTTGGACTGCAGGGTCAGAGTTGGAGTCACAGAGGCGTACTGTAGTTAGGGACGTTGCTGTCTAAGGAACCCACGGGCGCAATCGTTACCCTGTCGCAGCATTAAACCGTTCCACCCCCGGACTCTTGAAGAATCAATGACATCTTGGGCTGTCCATGTTTGAGGTCAATAATGACTGCTGGCTTTGCACCTTCCACACAAGGCCTCGTCATAAACATGGCCACGCGCAAAACAACTGAGGAATGGTAGTTTCCACCCAATTCCGATCCCAAATGCTAGGCTATAATCCTTATACTAGCCAGCCCCCAAACATGTACCCGTGATTTTTGAGAACCCCCGCCACCCCAAATAGGCTTGACATCACAGCGCGCGAGTGTCCCGGTAGGGCACGTACTGGAGGCCTGGAGCAGAAGCACACCCAACAACCTACTGGGTTGAGTGGGGGGGTGAGTATAGGTACAATTATAGGGGTCTATATGGGAATTCATCCAAGTTTTATGAACCCTCTAACTGAAACACCTGAAGCTATTTTCCCTAAACGCCAAATCCTACATCCTAATGCTAAACGCTAAGCGCAAAAACCCTGCCCTAAGCTATCAAGGCCTCAGCGCATAGACGTGCTACTTGTAGGGCGGAATTCAGGGTGTAGGAGTTTGGGGAGCAATGAAGGGTTTAGGATTTAGGGAGTTGAAGGGTATGGTTTCAGGCGCTCCCGCCCATAGCCTTTCAGATTCCGGAACATGTCTTGATAGACCCATCGCGCTCGCAGGAGACCACAGCCTGAGGGAACGGCTTCACAACGAAAAATGAGCACTTTTCTGAACGTCTCTCACCCTCCATCCCTTCCTCCCTCCTAATTCCTCAACCCTACATTGGACACCCGCGGCGATCATCAATAACATCCTGCTCGGTGATGACAAACCGATTCTCTCAAGGAAGCCCACAGTGGGTCCAGGGTGTAGGGCTATTATAGACTAGAATTCATTGTGAAAGGGCAGCATGTGGAGCTGTGGGGCCTGCATTTTAGAAGTAGCCTATTTTGTGTATACTTATCTGTATCAGC